>OU426875.1:1540955-1613455 GCA_911387685.1 Dolichovespula media | reverse complement strand
CTAATGTATACTTCGAAATTTTCGAGGTTACAATTCCGAAAAAAAAATGCATCTGAAGTTTACCGTTAGATTTACAAACAGGTAACAATTATTTTCGTAGCCTTGCAATGAATCATCGATTCCAGGATCATGATAACGAACCTTCGATCGTCGAAAGAATGTTCAATTGGCATTGATGTTCATGATTATTAAATAAACAAGCCTATTTTGCAGTGTTTTGCGGCTCAAATACGACCACAGTTGTGTGAGGATCGTCTTATTGTTCGGCAAACCGATGAACGAGCCGATCAATTTCCATGCCAAACGATCACATTCATTTGAAGATCGATGACATTCCTTGATCTAAAAGACAATTAGCGACGTTCAATGGGATTTCTGTCGTCTTGGATCCGCCGTTGATAGTTCAACGAGTCAAAGTCCCGACGCAACGTGATTCAAACTTTCATACGTATTTTCCGTAAATCCGCAAAATCGACGTAGCAACAAAGCATACTTACTTTGATCCTCGTTGATTTCCTTTAATTTCTGCAAAACGTTTTCCGGTGCGAAGCTTTGTATTCATGGTCAAAAATGTCTTATTCAATCGTTAGCATTTGATTGCTACCAACCACGCCATGATCCTGGATCGTGTAAACAGTAATGACACATAGGATGCTCATTCGTGAAACTGTAACGATAAAATGTTTATCGAATGAGTCGTCGTTGCATCTATTTCTACTTTACCGACCGATCCCTTCCAAATTTATTGTACTTCAATTATACTACGAATTACATTCTTCTTACATTCCAATTGTTTTCAGTTTTTTTCTTTTTTTGTTTTCCCAGATTGATCTCGATTGATCCCGATTGAAAACGGGAATGAAAATTTATTGGGATGGTACTGTTGTTCGATTTGAGAGCATCACTTGAACAGGACAGTCACATTATTGCCATTATTACTATAACTCCGCCATTTTTTGATGAATACCCTTCATATCCGTCTGCATTCAGAAAATGTATTAAAAAAAATTGATTCCATTTTGTGTCCAAAAAAAAATTAGTCATGTACGTCCTTAATTTATATGGTAACATCTAATCGATGCTATTCTTATATTATTATTATTATTATTATTATTATTATTATTTCTTTTTTTCTTTTACATTTAGAGTAAAGAATCGAAAGATGGTTTAACATTGATCTTATTCATTTTGTACGGCTTTTGCGTGATGAGCACACTTTTCATTTACTGTTTCATCGGCGAGTGTCTTATTCAGGAAGTAATTAAAACGATCCAACTCAATAATATTTTTGTACGATTTGAATATCGATTACCCAATTAATGGTCGTTCGTTTTATTCAATTATAGAGTACAAATTTTGGTAACGCCATATACAATTACGACTGGTATAACTTATCATCGATGGACTCCAAATTTTTTCTTATTTGTATGATAAGAACGAAGAAGCCGTTATATTTGACTTCTGGCAAATTTGTCGTCTTGTCCTTGACCATCTTCACTGACGTAAGTATACTTAGAATGCAACAATACACTTGTTATTTTATTATTATTATTTTTTTTTTTTTATTATTATTTATTTATTTATTTGATAATATTTGCAGATCGTCAAATCTTCGATGGGATACTTATCGGTACTGCGTACATTTTTGTGAAATGATCGAAAGTGAGATGAATTGAGTAGTAACAATTTTTTGTTTTTGTTTCTCTTTTTAACTCGACTTCCTTCGTAAAAAGACAAACATTTTGTCTATACATTGTTGACTTGTACCGTCGTTATAAAATGTTTACATACTATTTTAACACGATCTAATTTTTTTTTTAAAGATATTGCCAATTACCTACGATCTCGTTGATTTCAACGCGTACATTATCATGAGCTAAAAATTATGATAATCTAAAACCAAAATTCACTAGAAACATTATATATATATATGTATATATATATATATTTACATATTTATATTAATTTATATATTTATATATATAATATTTATATATATTAATTTATAAAATTATATATATATATATATATATATATATATATATACGTATGTAAAACCAAATAGTCTGTTAAGCAAGAAAATGGCGCTAATATCTCATCAAGGAAAAATTATTATTTCTATTAAGTATACCCAAAATCAATTATAGCAGAGTTAAATGGACATATGAATCGAATTATTTTTATTTTTCTGTAATGTTTTAATATTTTCTATTAAATTACTCCCTCTGCCCAAAAATATGGTATACATTTGAAAGAAAATCTTAGATCATCTAGAGTTTCGAAAGCAAACTGGCGATACTCATTATATCGATATTGTTCACATCGATAGCTCAATAACCTAACGTATTTGACAGGATTTGCTTTTGAGTTGAGTTGAAATTCGAAGACCAATAATTAGTTTTTTTTTTTAAGAAAAATGAAATAGTCACCGCTGTAATATCAAAATGGAAAATTTTAACCCAAATAACGTGAATTTACAAAGAAGAGATGCCAAATCGAAGCGATTGACCAATGAACAACGTCATTGTATCTTGCAACGGTTATTACGGTATATGAGGAACAAAGAAAAATTAGAACACTGTGCCGTTAATAAAGTTGCAGCTGCATTCCACGTTTCTCTGATAATGATAAAGATATTGTTGCTGCAGGTTCTACCGATGGTTGAAATATTCAATTTAAGTCACGACCACCAAACAGTCCCGATTTAAACGTTCTCGATTTGGGGTTATTTTTTAAAACTCTATTCAATCACTACGACACGAAGCTTCACCAAACGCAATTGATGAATCGATCGAATGCGTTCAAGATGCATTTAATAAGTTAGAGAGAAATACTCTTGATAACGTTTTTATAACAGTACGAACGTTTATGGTATCGATAATATTGACAGGATGGTGAAATTCCCATAAAATTCCCCATATAAATAAAGGTAAAACTTCGTCGTGAGGGTCGATTAGGTGAAAAGTATATGTGTTGAGAAGAATCGTTCAACGAGACTACATCTCACTTTAACTAAATTTGTATTAAACCAAAATCATTTGTATTTAGTTATATCGTGATAATAAAACGAATTTAATCTTTTTTTTCTTATATTTAACTTTAGTATCAAATGATTTGTTTTCGCAAGTGTGTGCCACATTTTCGAACAAAAAAAAAATATTCAAATGTATACCATATTTTCGGACAGAGGTAGTACATATTTAACCATCATTATCGGAGACCATCTGCCATTTTTATTTTTTTTTTTTTTTTGTAAATCAACAATTTCTTTCTCCAATGAAAAAAAAAATGTGATTCGAGTTGAACCATAAAACCACTGACACACCGAGACATTTTATTTTTTATGATATATTCCACAGATTTAAGCAAATGATAATCAAACGATGCAATAACGAATAAATATTATGAATTCGTTAAAACTTCATAGGTTTGTTGGTATAATATTTTCTTTGGTTGCATTTTATGGACGGATTCCGCCATAAGCATGTTACGATGTAACGTTATGGCAACGCAAAATGTATTATAGCGGTGCAGTAACAATTAAACGCAGGATATTACCTTTTCAATATCAGACCTGATTTAGATGTGAGGAACAGCTGATTGGTTCCGAAGAAGGTCATTGATTGGCATCGTATTCGCAAATCTTACTCGATTAGGCACTTTCACGTGTAGCAATAATCAAACGATTTGCTCAACAAAATACTTTCCAATATAACAAACGTTTTTATACCTATTCCTCTGACGATTGTTGAACGCTAGACAATTAGAAATTATTCATTAGAAATGAATATAATTCGATTCGAGCGACGTATACGTACGAGAAGCATTTGATAAATCGATATAGAAATTCTGGATCATCGTATCTAACAATTGTTGTCGAAAAACGATGTTAAAAAACTAATTTATCCGCTAATCCGAAACATATATAAAGAAGGTGAATTATTTTTTTAAAATGACGACTTGCTTGTATTAAAAAATTTTTTTTTTGTTCATAGGTATAATTAAGTAATTGTTTTTCATTCAAATAAAATTGACACGTGAACTAATTAATTCGTAAAACAATTACAAATAGTCACACCATGGCAACGATGAGGTTATAACTAACGACAATAATAATAAATAATACCATTAAAACAATCAACTTATGAATAAACCATCCTAATGTACAAATGAACGATAAAATTAACAAGTCAACGGCCATACCGCGTTGAAAACACCAGTTCTCGTCCGATCACTGAAGTTAAGCAACGTTGGGCACGGTTAGTACTTGGATGGGTGACCGCTTGGGAACACCGTGTGTTGTTGACATTCTTTTTGCTGCTTTTTTATTTTTTTTTGTAAACCACCATAAACACATTCTTGTAATAAGCTTCATCGTACATCACTTGTTGGTCGTCTGCACCGAATTTAATTTACCTGTATCGATGAGCGCATCATACTTTCACACATAGCACAGAAACTAAATAAATTTACGCATATATATTTTTCTTAAATCATAGAGTCCTTTTACTTAATATATTAGTCTGAATGATTAATACTATTTAAAAAATAAATTTTTGTACAATCAGGTATAATAGTCTAAATAACAAACAACTTTTGTCAACGACCATACCACGTTGAAAACACCAGTTCTCGTCCGATCACTGAAGTTAAGCAACGTTGGGCACGGTTAGTACTTGGATGGGTGACCGCTTGGGAACACCGTGTGTTGTTGACGTACTTTTTGCTTCTTTTTTATTTTTTTTTAATGAACCACCATAAACGCAGTCATGTAATGAGCATCATCCTACGTGACTTGTCACTCGTCTACACCGGATCTAAACTGCCATTATCCATAAGCACAAACTTACTTCTTCACAAAGCGAAGAAACTAAATAACGAATGTATATTTTTCTAGACGGCTATAGCCTTTGTGCACATTTTAATTATCTTGTATGTATGTAATTTGTTTCCTGAATAAATTTTTATTTCATTTTTACTAATTTATAAGCAAAATAAATTACAAATGAAAATTTTGTTTCAAACTTATTATCTTGTGTTAAGTTTACACCTATTCACTCTATTTTATTCATAGAAATCATATGTATTAATAAAGCAAATGACGTATAATCGTCATGACAGTCATAGCTGTCATTAGCTCCGAGAAAAGAAAAAATGATATGATGAGCAAATGACGGTTATAACCGTCGAGAGTTTTTTTGGAAAAACCATGGCAAAATGTGATAATGTTCACTTCCAGACATACAACTTTCACTCGATTTCATCTGGCAGTCATAAACAATTGAAAGAAAGAATGTGTTTCTGAGCACGATCGTCAAGTTAAAAATGTGCGGCAACGTGTTAATAGTGCTACTTAGTGCGAATGAATATTTAGTAACTAACCTTTTAAAGATTCTGATATACATTATAAACAATAAACAGGGCAAGTCAACGGCCATACCGCGTTGAAAACACCAGTTCTCATTCGATCACTGAAGTTAAGCAACGTTGGGCACGGTTATTAGTACTTGGATGGGTGACCGCTTGGGAGCACCGTGTGTTGTTGACACTCTTTTTGCTCCTTTTTTATTTTTTTTTGTAAACAACCATAAACACAGTCTTGTAATAAGCTTCATCGTACATCACTTGTTGGTCGTCTGCACCGAATTTAATTTACCTGTATCGATGGGCGCATCATACTTTCACACATAGCACAGAAACTAAAAAACCTTACGCATATATATTTTTCTTAAATCATACAGTCCTTTTACTTAATATATTAGTCTGAATGATTAATACTATATAGAATATAAATTTTTGTACAATCAGATATAATAGTCTAAATAACAAACGGTTATTGTCAACGACCATACCGCGTTGAAAACACCAGTTCTCGTCCGATCACTGAAGTTAAGCAACGTTGGGCACGGTTAGTACTTGGATGGGTGACCGCTTGGGAACACCGTGTGTTGTTGACATCTTTTTTTACTTTTTCTTTTTATGAACCACCAAAAGCGCCAAAACCACCATATTGAGCGTCATCGTACGTCACTTGTTACTTTTCTGCACCGAATTTAATCTGCCAGTATTCTTGAGCGTAATCTTGTTCACAAAGCGAAGTAACTAAATAACTTAAGAATACATATTTTTCTTAAATCATACCATCCAATTCTCTTATTATACTTAGTACGAATGAATATTTAGCAAATAAACTTTTATAGGTCTTGAAATTCATATTAAACAACAAATTGTGCAAGTTAACGGCCATACCGCGTTGAAAACACCAGTTCTCGTCCGATCACTGAAGTTAAGCAACGTTGGGCACTGTTAGTACTTGGATGGGTGACCGCTTGGGAACACCGTGTGTTGTTGACATTTTTTTTGCTTCTTTTTTTATTTTTTTTTTTTTAATAAGCCATCGTAAGAGCAGTCATAATGAGCGTCATTGTACGTTACTTGTTAGTCGTCTGCACCAAATATAATTTTCCCGTACCGATAAGCGCAATCTTACTACAGCACAAAGCGAAGAAACTAAAAAACATACATACATATATATATTTTTCTTAACCACTCACGCTGGAAAGACGTGCCATGCACGTCGTAATGCTTTTGTCACAGAATCGCCAACGACGTGTTTTTTACGTCGTCATGCGATTGTCACAGAAACAAAAACAATGTGGATGTCACGTCGGGTCGGATTGTTTGCCAGAGCACAGATTATCATTCCACTGCATAGCGTACATTTATTAATATTTAACCCATATACCTTAAATGAAAAGCAAAAGTGAAGTTAACGATATTGTTTCGAAAAATAGAAAAAGAAAACACGATTATAAAAAACGCGGAACGATGTCTGTTGGAAGCACACCCCATCGTTTAGAGGTAAAGCAATGGGGACATTTCTCAAGAAAAATTCAACCCACAAATGCCAAAAAGAATCCACAGCGAAAGTGTAGTGGACCAAACACAAAAAAAAGTGAAACTATATGGGAATGTAAGAAATGTCTTGTACCGTTACATGTTCCAGACTGTTTCGGGAAATACCAAACTTTGCATGATTATTAATAAATAAATTTAATATTAATATTTGTATAATTTTATAATCAATCGATTCTCTATTTCCGTTCAAAAAACTATAAAAGTCCTAGGTCGAAAATAAGTTAGTTTATAAAATATAAATCGTTTTCCGATTTCTCTGAGGCATCGAACACTGTGACGCCACCCAGCGAGTTACACTGGATCGTTCTGGAACACGCGTCGATGAATTTATTGCCAGCGCAAATGGTTAATACAATCATTTTACTTAATATACTAAATCTGAATGAATAATACTATATAAAAAATAAATTTTTATAGCTTCAGATATAACTTTGTAAACAACAAGTAGTACAAGTCAACGACCATACCGCGTTGAAAAACACCAGTTCTCGTCCGATCACTGAAGTTTAAGTAACGTTGGGCATGGTTAGTACTTGGATGGGTGTGACCGCTTGGGAACACCGTGTGTTGTTGACATTCTTTTTGCTCCTTTTTTATTTTTTTTTGTAAACCACCATAAACGCATTCTTGTAATAAGCTTCATCGTACATCACTTGTTGGTCGTCTGCACCGAATTTAATTTACCTGTATCGATGGGCGCATCATACTTTCACACATAGCACAGAAACTAAAAAACCTTACGCATATATATTTTTCTTAAATCATACAGTCCTTTTACTTAATATATTAGTCTGAATGATTAATACTATATAGAATATAAATTTTTGTACAATCAGGTATAATAGTCTAAATAACAAACGGTTACTGTCAACGACCATACCGCGTTGAAAACACCAGTTCTCGTCCGATCACTGAAGTTAAGCAACGTTGGGCACGGTTAGTACTTGGATGGGTGACCGCTTGGGAACACCGTGTGTTGTTGACATTCTTTTTGCTTTTTTTTTACATTTTCTTTTAATGAACGACAGAAATCGCAATCAAATAATGCGCGCGTCATCTTACGTCACTTGTCCCTCGTCTAATCTACCTGTATCGTTGAACACTATGTTACTTCTACACAATGCGAAGAAACTAAATAACGAATATATATTCTTCCTAAATCATACCATCCAATTCACTTAACACTTTGCCTGCTGCGCATTTATCGAAGAGCCGTTACGCTGCCGCCAGCATGATTCACGCAGGTGAAAATAAGTCACATGTACGTGATAGCGGCCGATAATCGTTGGGGAGCAAAAGTCGCTTCAGCGTGACAGCGGCAGGCAAAGTGTCAATATACTTAATACGAATGCATAATATTATTTCGGAAATAATCTTTTATAAATGCTGATATACATTCTAAACAATAAATAACGCAAGTCAACGACTATACCGCGTTGAAAACACCAGTTCTCGTCTGATCACTGAAGTTAAGCAACGTTGGGCACGGTTAGTATTTGGATGGGGGTGACCACTTGGAAACACCGTGTGTTGTTGACATTCTTTTTGCTCCTTTTTCTATCTTTTTTTTGTAAACCACCTGATTAACTTGTGGTGGCTAATTAACTAATTCTGCCTCATCCATTTCGGTAACAGCGTGTAGTTTTTGTAAAATAGTAACAACAAAACCGATAAAATTTTCTGATATAAATTGTATTTTTATCAAAAGTTTGACTGTTTTCGAACAATGACTGCATATTAGAAGGGTCAATAAAGTCTAGAGCTATCTGATAACTATCATAAACATCGTAAACTTTCCGATTACGGTCCCAATAAACTATCCCGTGTCTCGTTTTCACCTAATTACTCCACATATGCAGAGCTTCGGCACTAATCAGCATAAGATATAACAAAAAGTTAAATCTAATAAACACTCTTTTTCATTTGTGGTGCATCCAATTTGAACCGTTTTAACGTGTTATAAAGTTATTTTGAGATACAGATCTCTCATGGTACGTATAATAAGACGCTAACGCATGCCCAACTATATATCATCGTTGGCACTTTTCACTAGTGTACGAAAAGACGAATCGTTCAGTGCTAACAGAGTTAATATACTTACTAAGAATGAATAAACCTATAAAATATGATCTTTCGAGCTAACATATAAAATTATAAACAATAGAACTACTTCGTCAACGGCCATACCGCGTTGAAAACACCAGTTCTCGTCCGATCACTGAAGTTAAGCAACGTTGGGCACGGTTAGTACTTGGATGGGTGACCGCTTGGGAACACCGTGTGTTGTTGACATTCTTTTTGTTCCTTTTGAAATTTTTTTTGTAAACCACCATAAACGCAGCCATATAGCGTCATCGTACGTCATTTGTTATCGTCTTCACTGGTTCTAAGCTCCCTGTAATGTTGAGCACCTTTACATCCCCACACATAGCGAGGAAACTAAAAAGTAACGAATAAATATTTTCTTTAAATTATACGAACCATTTTACTTATTATATTTATAACGAATAAATAATTCTGTATAGAAAATAAATTCTGATCACAGCAGATATACCATTCTAAACAATAAATTTATAAGTCAACGACCATACCACGTTAAAACACCAGTTCTCGTCCGATCACTGAAGTTTAAGTAACGTTGGGCACGGTTAGTACTTGGATGGGTGACCACTTGGGAACACCGTGTGTTGTTGACATTCTTTTTGCTCCTTTTTTATTTTTTTTTGTAAACCACCATAAACGCATTCTTGTAATAAGCTTCATCGTACATCACTTGTTGGTCGTCTGCACCGAATTTAATTTACCTGTATCGATGGGCGCATCATACTTTCACACATAGCACAGAAACTAAAAAACCTTACGCATATATATTTTTCTTAAATCATACAGTCCTTTTACTTAATATATTAGTCTGAATGATTAATACTATATAGAATATAAATTTTTGTACAATCAGATATAATAGTCTAAATAACAAATGGTTATTGTCAACGACCATACCGCGTTGAAAACACCAGTTCTCGTCCGATCACTGAAGTTAAGCAACGTTGGGCACGGTTAGTACTTGGATGGGTGACCGCTTGGGAACACCGTGTGTTGTTGACATACTTTTTACCCCTTCTTTTATTTTTTTTAGATATCACCAAAACGCAGTTATATAATATGCGTGTCATATGTCACTTTTCACTCGTCTGCATTGAATCTAAGTTGTTTGTATCGTTGAGCGCAACTTAATTCTCCATAAATCGACGAAACTACAAAACTTACCTATACATTCGTTTTTAATCTTTCGTTAATTTTCGAACTTAAATAATCCGTTTTTTTTTACATTTTCTCTCACGTATAAGTAATTATTCATTGTTTATAAAATTGAAAAAATTTTGCAAATAAACGTAAGTGTTTCTGAATGGTCGCACTGAATATTTCTTTCAAGTAGGAAAATCAATCTGATTTATTTTATTAGAATCAAGAATGGATAACAATCGTTGCGCTTAACTAGTTCTTGTAAAGTAAGTAATCGAATTAAATTTCTCGAAATCTTCAGATTATTAGTGACGATTAAGACATGACGTGAATTAACGATAAAGGACCTTTTGAGATCTTGCGAATAAAACTGTACTAAAATCACGAAGGACAGTACGGTGCAATTGTGAGATATAACTCGCAACAGTTCAGCCATTTTTTACTTAACATTTCTTTGAAATTTGAAATGTTTACGTATTTCTATACAAGATATAAGATATGTCATATTTACATTTCAGTTTTTTTGTTCGATAATCTAGTCATGTGCTGGTATACCAATATTTAAGAAAAAAATTATTCGTTTCTTCATAATGTCTAGATTAGTTTTTTTCCATCATTATCGATATTACTAAAATCTTATTACAATTTATTATTTGTATATTATAAATAATTTGTATTATATTTAAATATGACTCAAATATAATATATATATATATATATATATAATTGTTATTGTTGTATATATAATAATAAATATAATTGTAATTGCAATTATAAATATAAATATATATATACATACATATAAATATATATATTTTATTAATATTTAAAAAGAATTAAAGGAAAAGATGATAATTAAAAAAAGTAGTCAGACGTAAAGTGAAAACATGAGTCAAATATATTCGTACAATTAATAAATATACCATGTATCATGTTTATCTTACAGATACTTATTTATATGACGTGAATGTGTACACGTTTATTAGATGCAGTATGATTACAACTTTAACAGCATGTCAGTTATAAAATTCCAGTCATAATTATTCGAGACTAAATGTTTCACAATCTTGTTTACACGAATGTTCGTACTAATGACAGGTATGCCATCGATGACTTCACAATCTGCAAAATTTATAAATACATGACAAATCATTACAACCCCAAAAAGTTTATTAAACTGTCGAAATTATTCAAAATAGAATATTTAGAAAACTGAAAAACAAAATAAAAGAAAAAACGATCAACGAAAGATAATATTTTTTTGTCGAAATGAAACGAACGAAAAGATGCGAATGATAAATAAAATATATATATATATATGTATTAATAAAAACATTTCATCTCGTTTAACACTAGAACCAACGCACCAGTCAAGGTTTTACAATTTTATTATAAAATTCCTACTTCGTGTTAAATTTTGTTTTTCGAAATGATGCAATGATTTTTGCAGGGTTAAGTAAAAATTGTATAAAATAAATTTTATTTTTAAATAACTTACACAGAATTCGAGTAATTTTTTGTCCTACCTACTTCTATCGAAACCAATCAAAATGACTGGTCTTTTAAAAATACTTAAAAACAGAATATTTTTTTTATTCATTTAATTATTACCATCTTATAAAAAGTATTTAAGGTTATGTAATAACAACTATTCAATGACAACTATAAAATATACGATATAACTATGACAATGACATCTAAAATAATACTAACGAGTATAACTGGTACTTTTCAAAGTGGGAAAATAGTCTTACAATCTGTTCCTGAAATCCACACCGTTGATTAGATATTTAGATGAATCTTTTGGCTCTTTGTTACAATATTTTCTTTTATGCCACAACTTATCTAGCGATAAAAAAAATAAAGAGTCATAACTGTAGGTAGCATAACAATACTAATCGATGCCGTTTCACGCGATCATTCTGTTTACCACAGTCGTTGGAAGAGGATCTAATTTTTTGTAACATAACGATATTATATAAGTGAAAAAAATGGCAAAACGTATAAAAAGCTCGGATCTTTTGCCGAAACTAAACAATATTATAATGGAATGTTCTGATACCGAGGATGAAGATAGTGAATTGGAAGAAAATGAAATACTTTATATTGAGAATAGTGATAACGAGATTGTAGACCATGAACAAGTTGAGGAGTCCTCGTACAGTGAATTACAAAGGATTATTATAGATGTTATTATCATAATTATATCGTATTTTTTATAGTAACCATTAAATAGTTGTAATTGCATAACCTCAAATACTTTTCATAAGATGGTAATAATTTAATAAATAAAAGAATATTCTGTTTCTACGTTTTTTTTTTAAAGACTAGTCATCTTGATTGGTTTTGGTAAAAATACGGTAATTCTAATGTTAACGAGGAAGAGTTAATAAATGGGAAACGATTAATTTGACAAACGAATGAAAATAAAAACTTGTGAAACGCGAATGATACGTGGAAGGGAAAAAAAGAAAATAAAATATCGACGATAATAACTCACGTCTGTAAAGGTGCACAGGGAAACAACGCAAAACTTTCCGCAAGTCAATTGTAGTGGTTTTCTGGCGCGAATCATGCAAAGGCAAATAGATTTCAAATCGCTCGTCGACAGCTCGTACCAGTCGCAATGATAAAATTCCTCGCACAGCGTCGTGCTCTGGATTAGACGGAAGAGACCGAGAAGAAAGAGAAAAAAAGAAAAAAAAATATTAGAAGTAACAAAATCGTATCGATGAAATATTGAATCTAATAACCAGGCTCCGGATGTTTATGCAGATGCATATTTTTATAGAAAACAGGGTAGAGCAATAGAACTTAGATAGAAACATGTTTTATGATTAGAGAATACGAAAAATATATTTTTTATCGTGCACTTTTTGGATAATGCATATGTTTTTATGTTTTATTCTTGAAAACATATGCAATATGTTATGGCATATGTTCGTAGTCCTGCCTATATACTTCGTGCTCATATGTGATATCTTTCTGATGGAATTAATTTAATCTGTCAGGAAACTCTCTTATCATAACTATACTTTGTAGTAAAAGTATTTTACCTACCACGATAGAAAAATTGGAAACAGTGGGTTTGCCGTTAAATACTTCCATGGGAATATACGTGAATTACATTAATCATTTTAAAAACTATACCTTGTAATTGCGGAAAAAAAATTAGGAATAAAATAACTGCGGCTGTAGACAAAAATATTGGGTTAAAGAAATTAATACAAATATCAAATAGTTTAAACGATGAATTCGTACAACATCCAATAAATCCGATAGAAATCCACTGGAGTAAATATAAGTATGCACCGCTTGCATCGTGTGACATGGAGCGATCGTTTCCCGCACATAAAATAATTTTTACGGATAAACGTCGTCAACTAACATCATTCGACTTGGAAAAAATGCTTATCATTTATTGTAAATCTAATTACAATATGTCACCATAATCACAAAATGTTTTGTTATATCTTCCCTGTATATTAGCATATTTTTCATGCTTATTTGCGTATATTTAGAGCATAAATAGCATATGTTTATTACATATATTTTGGGTATATACATCCGGAATTTGCTAATAACAGATTGAATGGTGAATTGCAGTTAAATAAATGGATTAGATTTAATTACCTCCTCGACGAGACATTCACCGATGTAACAATAAATGAACACTGTGATCGCTAAATGGCAAACGTACACAAGGAACGTAAATATATAAACTCTTTCCAATACCGCCAAACTCTAGAAATGTTGAAATTATCCGTTAAATCGTAGACGTATGTTACAAATTTTGCATAGAATTGCGTATACGTACGACAAGCATTTGATAACTCGACGTACAAAGTAATATCGTCGAACCTAACAAATGTAGAAACATGACCAAGTTGAAACTATCTTCCAATATATCTGCTAATCTGAAACAGATACGAAAAAGATAAAATTATTTTTTCTTTATAATAACGCAATCGTTTGTATCAAAAAAAAAAAAAAAAAAAAAGAAAATCGTCGTTAGAATATTTCTAAAACGTACGTCGTTTTTGTAATTGCATTGAGGGCTTAAACAATCCTTATCAAATTTTTTTTACGTAATAATCGATTGTTGACGATCCGTTGTAATCGAGAAAAACGTTTGAAATGATTAATTCGTATCATTTCGAATATGAGATAATTTGACAAATGGTACTTCAAGGGATAAAAGGACCATCTCGAAATTTATTATAATAGCGATAAAATGCGAACGAACGGTGAACTAACATTAAGAAATAATATTATATTTTCGTACGAACGCTAAATAATATCGTATATTAAATATAAATTTTATTCATCGCGACAAAAATGTGGTCATTTCATTTTGTATGTTAAAACAAACTTTAATAATCTTTGAAAACGTTTACGGATATATACTTACGTTAAAGTCTACGACATAAAAAAAATATCCAACGTTCTTTAAAATCTTTCTAGCAATTAAATTTCTCACAATCTCATTAATAAAAACATATATCGTTCATAACGAAACTACTGCATAACAAATATATATATATATATATATATATATATATGTATGTATGTGTGTGTAAATAATTTTTTCGTAAGGAAATATTAATGATTCTCTAAGAGAAAAAAATTTCTTTTCCTTCAAAAAATCCATATATCGAAAATACGTATATACAAAAAATAAATCGCGTCTCATAATTCCTTACATTTTACGCATTCGTTTTACCTTTTGAAATAAAAGAAAAAGAAAAATATATTAAAATAAAAAAAAAGGATTCCGCTCAGTGCAGACGTGTTCCTTTATTAATTACACGCTTTCATTAGAGAATAGTGATTACCTTATCAAACGATAATGTCGAATAATCGTATTTCGAATTGCCCGCCGGGAACCATCGGCATCGTTGAAAATTTCTTTTACTTTACACTTCAGTATGGCTAATTGACCGGTAAGATGAAAACCGGATGAGGTCAACAAACAATCGGTCCCGACGTAAGCGGAAAGGACCAGTGTTATCCCGAAAAATTCGTGTATGCAACCAAACGCATAACTTTTTGCATCGTACGGCTTCAGCAAAGGCCTTATTTTATAAGGTAATTTATATTCCACCGAGGAATTCGCTATAACTGCGCAGATAAAAAGGATCACAATTAACTACGATTATTTGGTATTATTTTTTTTTTTTTTCAATTTTTTTTTTTTTTTTTTTAATTATTTTCACACATAATTATCGTTTCGACGAATGGGTAGGGTAAAAAGAGAACGAATTTCTTTCTTCTTGTTTTATATCCAAAATAAATTAATATTTTGTATATTTCTTCGTCGAGAATGAAATTTGTGATTAATAATATTGTCAATTGTAACTTTTAATACATATTTCGTTTTTGACGATCTAATATTTTATTTAGGTACATTATGTTATATACATATATATACACTATTTATTATGCAATTAATTTTTTTGGACAATTTTTTATCATTATCATATTTATTATTGTTTTTTTTCTATATCTTTTTTCATTATTACTATTACTATTATTATTATTATTATTATTATTATTATTATTATTATTATCATCTATATACTTGTTATTATGATTATTATTGTTGTTGTTGTTGTTGTTGTTTCTTTACAGTTAAAATGTCGATAAATAAATATATGATAAATTTATAATGTAAATTTAAAAAGTATATTGCATATGAATTTTTAATCGACAGCGCAAGTTTTTACACGTACATATATAACGGATGTTCAAAACAAAGCATTACAAATTTTCATCCCGAAAAAAATGAGAATATCGAAAGAAATGGTTTTAACAACAAACATTCTTTGAATATCTTTGAAAATATGAAGATGAAAATAACGAAAATATTGCAAAATAATGACATTACCCATAAGTACGTTCGGTATGACGGCATTAAAATAATGCATAACAAGTACGAAGGTCATCAATGGGATCATAGTAAATATAAATCTAGCGGCAAGTTTATTATATTTCATAAAAATCATTCTCTCCTCTTTTGTCTTATAACTGTCGATGATATAATCGTTTTTCGTTTCTCTCAAAAATCTCGACATCGATTGATACTTCACTCGGCACAAACCAAATTTCGTCATTGTCATAAACATCAGCATGTTCTCCATGATGTTCGTCAGTACGTAATGGAAATCATTTATGCGATCTGTTAAATCGAGAAATCCTAAGATACTGTAAACGCATCCGTAAAAAGAAAACGGTAGGAACAATGAGTCCCGAATTTCCAACGGCCAAATTCCAGAATAAGAGAGCAATCGCTTGCTCCATGTTATAGCTTTCAGTGTATTGGTGAGATCTGGAACCTTTAAAGAGATAATGAAAAGCGACGATATTTCTGTTGACACTAAAATTATCGAAAAAAAACTACCCACTTCGACCAAAACCAGTCGAAGTGACTGGTATTTAAAAAAAAAAAAATAAACGTAAAAACAGAATATTGTTTTATTTATTAAATTATTACCATCTTATAAAAAGTATTTGAGGTTATGGAATTACAACTATTTAATGGCAAGTATAAAACATACGATATAATTATGATAATAACATTTATAATAATACTTTGTAATTCACTATACGAGGTCTCCTCAACTTGTTCATGGTCTACAATCTCGTTATCACTATTCTCAATATAAAGTATTACATTTTCTTTCAATTCACTATCTTCATCCTCGGTATCAGAACATTCCTTTATAATATTGTTTATTTTCGGCAAGAGATCCGAGGTTTTTATACGTTTTGCCATTTTTTTGACTTATATAATATCGTTTTATTACAAAAAATTAGATCCTCTTCCAACGACTGTAGTAAACAGAATGATCGCGTGAAACGGCATCGATTAGAATTGTTATGCTACCTACGGTTATGACTCTTTATTTTTTTATCGCCAGATAAGTTGCGGCATAAAAGAAAATATTGTAACAAAGAGCCAAAAGATTCATCTAAATTTCTAATCAACGGTGTGGATTTCAGGAACAGATTGTAAGACTATTTTCCCACTTTGAAAAGTACCAGTTATACTCGTTAATATTATTATAGATGTTATTATCATAATTATATTGTATTTTTTATAGTTGCCATGAAATAGTTGTAATCCCTTAAGCTTAAATACTTTTTATAATATATATACGTATATGTTATATATATATACAAATATATATACATAAATATACATATATATATATATATATATATATATATGTATATATATATATAGATATATATATAGATAGGTATATAATATATATATGTATTATGTATATGTATATAATATATGACGATAGAAAATTTTAGAAAAATAAATATTGAGATATATATATATACACAGACACATACGTATGTATGCATATATACATATATATAATGTAAAATGTATATACTGTAAAAATTTGCACAAAAAAGGAAACGACAAAATACAAATAAAAAATAAAATATTTGTATATGCTCGTCATAAAATATAGCAATCAATTCGTTAAAAAAATTTCAACATAAAATTACCATTTTTCGACATCATCACGATTATTAAAAAAACGGATATAAAAAGAATCCAAAATAATTAACAATCATATATATATTAATATAGTTTATATACACTATATATGTATTATATTAATATATATGTGTGTATGTGTGTGTATATAATAATTTATAGAAAATTATTTAACAATTAAACGTAAATATATTGACTGCCACAGTTCTTGTTATTGTAATTTTAATATAGTAATTAATTATCGCCTGTCTGATAATTAAATAAAACAATCCATCTATCTACTACAAATGTGAAATTATTCTCACAAAAATTTGTGGGAAAAAAAAGGTAGACAACAAAGTACAAATATTGCAGTAATAAATAAAGAACGTTCGTTCAAGCTAGTCATAAATAGATGCTGCGTCAAAAAGAATTTCAAAATAATATTAGCGTTTCTCAAAAGAATTAAATGATCAAGGAAACGAATGAAGAAATAAAAAAGAATAAGCTCCAAATCGATAAACATTATCATGGAATAACACAGCGTCGATCAAATCATTGAACAGATTTCCGAGAAGTGAATCACGATCTATAGAGAAACATAACGATTGTTCAAAAAAAAAAAAGAAAGAGAAAGAGAGAAAGAAAGAAACGAAGAAAAAGAACAAAAAAGATGTTTCCCCGATCGAGACATAAACAAAATAAATAATAATAACCGACATTTCATCGAGATCTCGAGAGTTAGGAAAATGCAAAAAAAAAAAGAAAAAAGAAACGAGAAAATATCGATTTATCGATTTTGTTCGAAGACTCACACAATGTAACATAATTCACCATAACAAAATTCACTCGAGACAATTATTCTACGAAAAAATAAAACGTCGCACTCGTCGAACGAACTGACGATTATTTATATATATATATATATATATGTATATATGTATATATATTTAATATATTTATATATAAATTATATATATATATGTATATATACATATATTTCATATAATTATATATAAATTATATATATATAATTTATATTAAAAAAAATAAAAATAAAATTGAAAAAAAAGTATAAATGGATGCTATCAACGTACTCCTTTGGTTCCCTCCATTTTGCTCGCTCGAAGGTCGCCGACAGACTGTTCATTTTGTCGCGAACTACTCCCGAAGTAAACTACGTACGAAAGGAGTAAACTACGTTGAAATTGGTTTGGTTGAATAGTTCATGCGACTGGCGTAAAGAAAATGAAAAAAGAAGAGAAAGAAAAGAAAATTCTAGACAGTTTTCGAGTCCGTTTCGAATCGTTATCGACGGTACGGCGGATCAAGGGGGTAGAAAAAAGAAAAAGAAAAGAAAAGAAAGGTAAGAAACGGACGAAATAATAATGGGGTGAGTCGTCGACTAACCAACCCGGCTCAGAAATAATTGATCAATGCTTGGCCAACGGTACCTTTTTTTGCATCGATCATTTTTGGCCTAACCTTTTCGTCCAATTGGAATATATACCACGTCTATTTCCTTTTTTGTTTTTTTGCTTTCGGTTTTTCTTTTTTTTTTTCGATTTTCGTACCCTTTATCCGTCGACAAAGTTTTTACGTGCCACTCTCGTGAATATTTCTCGTAAGCAAGCAAGCATAAAAAAAAAAAAATACAAAAGAACAAAAAAGAGGAAACGACGACGCTCGCTACAACTGCGGAATGGTAAAAGAAAAAACATATAAAAAAAAAAAAGAAAAGAACAAAAATAGAATTAGTTGAATTCTAACCTTCAACGAGTCTACTTCTTTGTCAGTTATCTTTCAACCGGTGTCGTTAAGAAGCGTACGAAAAATTATGGTACACCATCGATCCCGTTTCCAATGGAATTGTTGACGTACGTACGTACATACGTTTGGATTGCTGTTGTTGCCGTTGGAAATAACAAATATTCTCTTATCGAATTTGTTCATAAGCGGTAAGTTAAAGAATGATATTTTAACGTTACAAATGTAATTAGTGATTAGTTACGTACGAAGTGGACGCTGCTGAATTGATTATTCACACGAAAGTGAATTTTATTTTGTCATATGTAGATCGAAAATATATAATATGCTGATATTAAAAACGTTCGAAATACTTAATCGATATTTTCGAAAGGAATGCCTGAACCGCTGGGACTAATATTTTCCACGATTACGCTCTGCTCGCTTCGTCCTTTGTAAATAATTTCGGATCGGTTACGATAGAAAAAAAGAAAAGAATAAAATTCCTCTCACCCCTTTTCACTTCAACTTCCGAGAGATGGTGAACGACAGACACATTCTCTTTAAGAATAATTTCGGTTTATCATCGCCGAGTGCTGCGTATGCGTTGTGTTTTGAAAAAAAAAAACGAAAATATAATGATAATAATAATATTGGATGACTGCATAAAAATCAAATTGGCCCTCCCCTTTTGTTCAATTTTTTTTTTTTTTAATTTCATAGCAAACTCTTTTTGGTACCACGGGCAAGGAAATTCAATGGCTTTGCAATACGTCATATGCATAGCTAATCGTTTTCTAAATTCAACGCTCGATATTTCATCGTTCGCGAGACTATTATGTATTGTCCACGAAATTTACGACAGCGGTGTTCAAAAAAAAAAGTTCAAATACAATGTTCTTTTTATACCATTTCACCGATCTGCGTAAAGGATCGCAGTTATGACGAGATTTGATCGGAAACATCTACGTAAGATCTTCCTTTAATTTTAATCCATCACAATTTTTGTTTAGACGCAATCGTACCCGTTATAAGAAAAAAAAGTCGAAAAAAAATAACCCTTCACGTCCCACGCTACGATAAACGCTGTATACATACATGGATGTGAAGTTGCCTATAATTTGACTCTGCGATAAATTTTTAAAAGAATCCTTTCTTCTTCAATGAGAATTCCAAGTGGCTCCTCTGAACGAAAAGTGCAGCGAGGGTTCGTACACGTCCGACGCGGCACAGAACATGTTAAAAGAAAAATAAATCAATAAAAAATTACGAATACACACACATAAGTATTTATGTAATAGAACAAGTTCGCACCTTCGGTTCCGGCATTTCCTTCGACAAATTTATCGCATCTTTCAGACTTCGAACGTTAATAGCAGTGGCCGATTTTATTCTCTCGTTGAATCTCACGGTCGCCGGTACATGAAAAACGATGGAGACGACAGTCAATAAAAAGTGGATTCTCTAGAGAAACGTACAGCGAAAGAAGACATGGAAAACAGCAGCTGAAGGAGCAGAACCCGTAGGAAAAGTTGATTTGCATCCGATTAAGGTGTTGGTGTGTGTTTGGTGGGATCGCAAGGGAATTATTCAATTTGAGTTGCTCCGACGCGGCGAACCAATCACGGCGGACGAGTACTGTGAGCAACTAACTGGACTCGTTGTAGCTATTCGAGAAAAACGTCTGATTTTGGCCAATCGAAAAGGTGTCATCTTTCACCACAACAATCCTAGGCCACACATCGAGCAACAGACGCTGCGAAAACTGCAGGAGTCGCAATGTAGAAATTCTGCAGCACACGCCACATCCTCCTTATATTGCTCTTTCAGATTTTTATCCGTTCCGATCTTTTCAGAATAATTTCAATGGCAAGAATCTCAATTCCGAGGAAACTGTCGAAAATCACCTTACAAACTTTTTTCAAGAAAAACCAAGTTCTTCCTTCAAAAATGGAATCGACGAGCTTACAGATCGTTGAAAAACCATTGTAGAACGTAATGGAGACTACATAATTGATCAATAAAAGCGTTATCTCTAAAATATAATCTATTGAACTTTATATTAAAATTAGGCAGGAACTTATGCAATCACCCAATATCAATAATAATAAAACGCCGTCACCGGCCACCCGCTGAACGTTGGGTCGTTTTCTTTTACAAGAAAAAAAAAGAAAAATTAAAGATTGCTTTTTACAGGACGATGACGATGAACTGAAAAAAAATCGGTAGGCAGATCCGTAAACCGTTTCCGTCTGAAAAGTGAAAATCTGATTGGTCGATCGACTGCCAATGGCCGTCGCGCAGTCGTCCGACGTTAATTAACGTCGGAACAATGTCTGAACGTTACAAATGCAAAGACTTTTTGAGAAAGGAAATTTCAAAACGTCAATTTATTTCGACAGATTCGTAGGATTTTGGTGGTCCTTATCATGCGAATTAATTTGTCAACCTGGTACGAAGTACACACCTCGAATACGGTGATCGATTATCGACCCTCTACCAATCGATTGGATCTCGCTATCGTCCATGCAAATTGCAGTTCAATGCGGAGCGGAGATATGCGTACGTGAGTATACCATATATCCATAAATCAATCAATTTTCAAAATTAAACGCACCTGAGTCCAAATATTTTTTCTTTATTCCTTTGTTTTTTTTTTATTTTATTATTATTATTTATTTCTTTATTTTTATTTTCTAACGAGCCATATATTTCGTTCATCATCCACGATCGGCCGGCAATCTTTTCTCTAAATTTTCAATTTCTAATGAATAATGCGAGCCGTGAATTAGACATTTCAAAATATTTTATTTTAATAATCCGATGGCGTAATTACGAACGAATACTGTGCATTCGGTAAAACTTCCTGACAAACTGACAATTATTTGTGAAAAAATAAATAAAAAGAAATAAAATAAAAAAATTGGATTAAAACGACGTTATCACCGTGCTTCTATGGTTCTCTACCTGCGATTTAATTGCACTAACTTTTTTTAAATTTTTGATATTGAAATTTCAATTATTCTACCTTTTATTCCTTCCTTAATTATTAATATAAACTTATTTTCTTGACTTATATCATTTTTAATTATTTATATTTGTTTAATAATCGGATTAATTAATCTACGAATAAAATGAACGGTCTGTTATTTGATTAAAATAATTAATTATTAATAAGGATATTAGTTAAATAATGACATTTATTTTGCAAATAAAGATTTTTTTTTTAAATACATCTTCAATACGAATGAAAAACTTCCATTTGATTTCGACTTGAAAATTTGATTATAAAAAATTTAATCCACTTTAAATTTTAATTTACAAATGATTTGCTTTTATAGTTCTAATATGAAACATTGTATTTCCATTAAAAAAAAAAAAAAATAATAAAATTATCATATTCATAAATTGAAATTTTTTAAATTAAAGTAAAGCTTGAAATTAGCATGAAACTGTCGATTTAACGTCGCTGACGGACAGTTCGTTCGAAATTATAATAATAATAACGTACGAAAGGGGTTGAAATTGTTCGGTCGAATAGTTCATGCGACTTACAAAAAGAAAGAAAAGAAAACAGAATGAAAGAAGAAGAAGAAGAAAGGAAGGTATCGATGTTATCAAAAGTATGGGATCGAAAAGTGAAAAATGAGAAAGGGTGAGTCGTTAACGAACGAAGTAGTCTCAAGTACAATCGATCAACCACTTGATGGACGGTGTTCTGCATTAATCATTTCTGTCCACCCTATTCTCCAAGTAGGATGCAACTTGTTCTCTATTTTCTATTTTCTCTCGGACTCTATATCCGTCGAAAGTTTGTTCGCATCGCCCTCGTAAACGTTTTCCGAACGAAAGGAAAAGAAAAAAAATAACGAAGAAAAGGATAAAGATAACGATGGTAATTTTACTTCGGACTAGGAAACAAAGGGGTATCCAATTTGAAAAAGGGGATGAATAAAATTTCAAATTAAAAATTCAATAAAATTAAGAATCTTTTTGGTAAAGTACGTCAAATCAGTTAAAAAAAAAACATCTTGACAATTGAAAGCTTCATTAAATAATATAATAGCATAAAATTTAGCAATAATAAGTCAATTTGTTTAAAATTGAAAAATTGTAATTCAAACTATTCAATTATTCTTTCATTTTGTCAACTTTTATGATTAAATTAAATACAATTAAATGGCAAGTATGTTTTTAAATAATCGTTCAATTTCGTTGAGATTTTCAATAAATCATCTTCGTAATCTGCGAAAGTCTTGTTTAAAATTTTTATGTTAAATCATATAACCATTTCTACCCATTGAAATTTAATAATTTTAATTCTGCATATACAATAATTTATACGTATAAAAAACAAATATGTAGTTACTATCTCTTATAAATGATACAATCCTTTCAACTCTACACTCTTAAAGTGCTAAATCAGAATGAAAAATATTTAAAAAATTAAAGATTTTTATAGCTACAGAAATAACATATGAAATTGAACGAATTGTAGGGCACCGACCATATTATGTCGTTAAAAGTTAGTTCTCATTCCATCACTGAAGAAAAGCAACGTTGACATGATTAGCACTTGGATGAGAATAAATGCGAATGGGGACCCGTCTGTGTTCGTAGAAACTTTTACAAGTTTTGTTTAATTGTTTTTATAAACAATCAAAATCACGATCATTTAATGTGCACCATGAACACGTTGATACCAGACATCTGCACCGAATCTAAGATATCTGTTTCGTTGAACGTAATCTTACACCTTCCGAAAGCGAAAAAACTAAAAAAAACATATATAAATATGTTTTTTTTAGCCATACAATTCATTTTGCTTAACGTCCTAAATATACCTACTAGGAATAGACATTATATTGTAAAAAATTCTTACCTATGTAGGTATATCACGGTAAACACAATAAATTTTAAATTCAACGGTCACACCGCGTTGAATGCACCAGTTTTCGTCCGATCACTGTAGTTAAGCAACGTTTGGCATGGTGTTATTACTCGGATGGGTGACCGCTTGGAAAGCCGTGTGTTGTTGACGTTCTTTTTGCTCCTTTTTCTATTTTTTGTTTTAATAAACCACCATAAGCGCAGTCATAATGAGCATCATCGTACGTTACTTGTTAGTCGTCTGTAACAAATATAATTTTCCTGTACCGATGAGCGCAATCTTACTACATCACAAAGCGAAGAAAACTAAGGAACTTACGTATATATATTTTCCTTTAATCAAACAGTCCATTTTACTTAATATACTCGGTATAAATGAATAATAGTATAAAAGAAAAATTCTTTTCCGGACACTTATATTATCATAAACAGAAGATATATATCCAGTCAACGACCATACCGCGTTGAAAACACCAGTTCTCGTCTGATCACTGAAGTTAAGCAACGTTGGGCACGGTTAGTACTTGGATGGGTGACCGCTTGGGAACACCGTGTGTTGTTGACATTCTTTTTGTTCCTTTTGAAATTTTTTTTGTAAACCACCATAAACGCATTCTTGTAATAAGCTTCATCGTACATCACTTGTTGGTCGTCTGCACCGAATTTAATTTACCTGTATCGATGAGCGCATCATACTTTCACACATAGCACAGAAACTAAAAAACCTTACGCATATATATTTTTCTTAAATTATAGAGTCCTTTTACTTAATATATTAGTCTGAATGATTAATACTATTTAGAAAATAAATTTTTGTACAATCAGTTATAATAATCTATATAACAAACGGTTCTTGTCAACGACCATACCACGTTGAAAACACCAGTTCTCGTCCGATCACTGAAGTTAAGCAACGTTGGGCACGGTTAGTACTTGGATGGGTGACCGCTTGGGAACACCGTGTGTTGTTGACATTCTTTTTGTTCCTTTTGAAATTTTTTTTGTAAACCACCATAAACGCATTCTTGTAATAAGCTTCATCGTACATCACTTGTTGGTCGTCTGCACCGAATTTAATTTACCTGTATCGATGAGCGCATCATACTTTCACACATAGCACAGAAACTAAAAAACCTTACGCATATATATTTTTCTTAAATTATAGAGTCCTTTTACTTAATATATTAGTCTGAATGATTAATACTATTTAGAAAATAAATTTTTGTACAATCTGTTATAATAATCTATATAACAAACGGTTCTTGTCAACGACCATACCACGTTGAAAACACCAGTTCTCGTCCGATCACTGAAGTTAAGCAACGTTGGGCACGGTTAGTACTTGGATGGGTGACCGCTTGGGAACACCGTGTGTTGTTGACATTCTTTTTGTTTTTTTTTTTACATTTTCTTTTTATGAACGACAGAAATCGCAATCAAATAATGCGCGTCATCTTACGTCACTTGTCCCTCGTCTAATCTACCTGTATCGTTGAACACTATGTTACTTCTACACAATGCGAAGAAACTAAATAACGAATATATATTCTTCCTAAATCATACCATCCAATTCACTTAACACTTTGCCTGCTGCGCATTTATCGAAGAGCCGTTACACTGCCGCCAGCATGATTCACGCAGGTGAAAATAAGTCACATGTACGTGATAGCGGCCGATAATCGTTGGGGAGCAAAAGTCGCGCCAGCGTGACAGTGGCAGGCAAAGTGTCAATATACTTAATACGAATGCATAATATTATTTCGGAAATAATCTTTTATAAATGCTGATATACATTCTAAACAATAAATAACGCAAGTCAACGACCATACCACGTTAAAAACACCAGTTCTCGTCTGATCACTGAAGTTTAAGTAACGTTGGGCACGGTTAGTACTTGGATGGGTGACCACTTGGGAACACCGTGTGTTGTTGACATTCTTTTTGCTCCTTTTTCTATCTTTTTGTTTTGTAAACCACCTAATTAACTAGTGGTGGCTAATTAACTAATTCTGCCTCATCCATGTCGGTAACAGCGTGTAGTTTTTGTAAAATAGTAACAACAAAACCGACAAAATTTTCTGATACAAATTGTATTTTTATCAAAAGGTTGACAGTTTTCGAACAATGACTGCATATTAGAAGGGTCAATAAAGTCTTGAGCTATCTGATAACTATCATAAACATCGTAAAGTTTCCGATTACGGTCCCAATAAACTATCCCGTGTCCCGTTTTCACCTAATTACTCCAACATATACAGAGCTTCGGCACTAATCAGCATAAGATATAACAAAAAGTTAAATCTAATAAACACTCTTTTTCATTTGTGGTGCATCCAATTTGAACCGTTTTAACGTGTTATAAAGTTATTTTGAGATACAGATCTTTCGTGATACGTATAATAAGACGCTAACGCATGCCCAACTATATATCATCGTTGGCACTTTTCACTAGTGTACGAAAAGATGAATCGTTCAGTGCTAACAGAGTTAATATACTTACTAAGAATGAATAAACCTATAAAATATGATCTTTCGAGCTGATATATAAAACTCTAAACAATAAGATTATTTCGTCAACGGCCATACCGCGTTGAAAACACCAGTTCTCGTCCGATCACTGAAGTTAAGCAGCGTTGGGCACGGTTAGTACTTGGATGGGTGACCGCTTGGGAACACCGTGTGTTGTTGACATTCTTTTTGCTCCTTTTTCTATTTTTTTTGTAAACCTACATAAACGTGGTAATATAATGTGCGTCATCGAATGTCACTTGTTACTCGGCTGCACCGGATTTAATTTACCTGTATCGATGAGCGCATCATACTTTCACACAAAGCACAGAAACTAAAAAATCTTACAAATATATATTTTTCTTAAATCATACCATCCATTTTATTTAATATACTTAGTCCGAATGAATAATACAATATAGAAAATAAATTTTTACGAATTTATATATCATTATAAATGACAAGTAGTACAAGTGAACGACCATACCGCGTTGAAAACACCAGTTCTCGTCTGATCACTGAAGTTAAGCAACGTTGGGCACGGTTAGTACTTGGATGGGTGACCGCTTGGGAACACCGTGTGTTGTGACATTCTTTTTACCCCTTTTTTTATTTTTTTTAGATACCACCAAAACGCGGTCATATAATATGCGTTTTCATAAGTCACTTTTCACTCGTTTACAATGAATCTAAGTTGTCTGGATCGTTGAGCGCAACTTAATTCTCCATAAATCGACGAAATTACCAAACTTACCTATACATTCGTTTTTAATCTTTCGTTAATTTTCGAACTAAAATAATCCTTTTTTTTTACATTTTCTCTGACGTATAAGTAATTATTCATTGTTTATAAAATTGAAAAAATTTTGCAAATAAACGTAAGTGTTTCTGAATGGTCGCACTGAATATTTCTTTCAAGTAGGAAAATCAATCTGATTTATTTTATTAGAATCAAGAATGGATAACAATCGTTGCGCTTAACTAGTCCTTGTAAACTAAGAAATCGAATTAAATTTCTCGAAATCTTCAGATTATTAGTGACGATTAAGACATGACGTGAATTAACGATAAAGGACCTTTTGAGATCTTGCGAATAAAACTGTACTAAAATTACGAAGGACAGTACGGTGCAATTGTGAGATATAACTCGCAACAGTTCAGCCATTTTTTACTGAACATTTCTTTGAAATTTGAAATGTTTACGTAATTCTATACAAGATCTAAGATATGTCATATTTACATTTCAGTTTTTGTGTTCGATAATCTTAGTCATGTGCTGGTATACCAATATTTAAAAAAAAAATTATTCATTTCTTCATAATGTCTAGATTAGTTTTTTTCCATCATTATCGATATTACAAAAATCTTATTACAATTTATTATTTGTATATTATAAATAATTTGTATTATATTTAAATATGACTAATATAATATATATATATATATATATATATATATATAATTGTTATTGTTGTATATATAATAATAAATATAATTGTAATTGCAATTATAAATATAAATATATATATACATACATATAAATATATATATTTTATTAATATTTAAAAAGAATTAAAGGAAAAGATGATAATTAAAAAAAGTAGTCAGACGTAAAGTGAAAACATGAGTCAAATATATTCGTACAATTAATAAATATACCATGTATCATGTTTATCTTACCGATACTTATTTATATGACGTGAATGTGTACACGTTTATTAGATGCAGTATAATTACAACTTTAACAACATGTCAGTTATAAAATTCCAGTCCTAATTATTCGAGACTAAATGTTCCACAATTTTGTTTACACTAATGTTCGTAATAATGACAGATATGCCATCGATGACTTCACAATCTGCAAAATTTATAAATACATGACAAATCATTACAACCCCGAAGAATTTATTATAAAATTCCTACTTCGTGTTACATGTTTTTCTTTTTCCGAAATGATGCAATGACTTTTGCGGGGTTAAGTGTAGATTCTATAAAATGATTTTTATTTTTAAATAAATTACACAGAATTCGAGTAATTTTTTGCCCTACTCAAAACCAGTCAAAATGACTGGTCTTTGAAAAAACGTCAAAACGGAATATCTTTTTATTTATTAAATTATTACTATCTAATAAAAAGTAATTAAGGTTATGGAATTACAACTATTTAATGGCAACTATAAAAAATACGATATAATTATGACAATAACATCTATAATAATACTAACAAGTATAACTGATACTTTTCAAAGTGGGAAAATAGTCTTACAATCTGTTCCTGAAATCCACACCGTTGATTAGGTATTTAGATGAATCTTTTGGCTCTTTGTAACAATATTTTCTTTTATGCCACAACTTATCTGGCGATAAAAAAATAAAGAGTCATAACCGTAGGTAGCATAACAATACTAATCGATGCCGTTTCACGCGATCATTCTGTTTACCACAGTCGTTGGAAGAGGATCTAATTTTTTGTAACATAACGATATTATATAAGTGAAAAAAATGGCAAAACGTATAAAAAGCTCGGATCTTTTGCCGAAACTAAACAATATTATAATGGAATGTTCTGATACCGAGGATGAAGATAGTGAATTGGAAGAAAATGAAATACTTTATATTGAGAATAGTGATAACGAGATTGTAGACCATGAACAAGTTGAGGAGTCCTCGTACAGTGAATTACAAAGGATTATTATAGATGTTATTATCATAATTATATCGTATTTTTTATAGTAACCATTAAATAGTTGTAATTGCATAACCTCAAATACTTTTCATAAGACGGTAATAATTTAATAAATAAAAGAATATTCTGTTTCTACGTTTTTTTTTTTTAAAGACTACTCATCTTGATTGGTTTTGGTAAAAATACGGTAATTCTAATGTTAACGAGGAAGAGTTAATAAATGGGAAACGATTAATTTGACAAACGAATGAAAATAAAAACTTGTGAAACGCGAATGATACGTGGAAGGGAAAAAAAGAAAATAAAATATCGACGATAATAACTCACGTCTGTAAAGGTGCACAGGGAAACAACGCAAAACTTTCCGCAAGTCAATTGTAGTGGTTTTCTGGCGCGAATCATGCAAAGGCAAATAGATTTCAAATCGCTCGTCGACAGCTCGTACCAATCGCAAAGATAAAATTCCTCGCACAGGGTCGTGCTCTGGATTAGACGGAAGAGACCGAGAAGAAAGAGAAAAAAAGAAAAAAAAATATTAGAAGTAACAAAATCGTATCGATGAAATATTGAATCTAATAACCAGACTCCGGATGTTTATGCAGATGCATATTTTTATAGAAAACAGAGTAGAGCAATAGAACTTAGATAGAAACATGTTTTATGATTAGAGAATACGAAAAATATATTTTTTATCGTGCACTTTTTGGATAATGCATATGTTTTTATGTTTTATTCTTGAAAACATATGCAATATGTTATGGCATATGTTCGTAGCCTTGCATATATACTTCGTGCTCATATGTGCTATCTTTCTGATGGAATTAATTTAATCTGTCAGGAAACTCTTTTATCATAACTATACTTTGTAATAAAAGTATTTTACCTACCACGATAGAAAAATTGGAAACAGTGGGTTTGCCGTTAAATACTTCCATGGGAATATACGTGAATTACATTAATCATTTTAAAAACTATACCTGGTAATTGCGGAAAAAAAATTAGGAATAAAATAACTGCGGCTGTAGACAAAAATATTGGGTTAAAGAAATTAATACAAATATCAAATAGTTTAAACGATGAATTCGTACAACATCCAATAGATCCGATAGAAATCCACTGGAGTAAATATAAGTATGCACCGCTTGCATCGTGTGACATGGAGCGATCGTTTCCCGCACATAAAATAATTTTTACGGATAAACGTCGTCAACTAACATCATTCGACTTGAAAAAAATGCTTATCATTTATTGTAAATCCAATTACAATATGTCACCATAATCACAAAATGTTTTGTTATATCTTCCCTGTATATTAGCATATTTTTCATGCTTATTTGCGTATATTTAGAGCATAAATAGCATATGTTTATTACATATATTTTGGGTATATACATCCGGAATCTGCTAATAACAGATTGAATGGTGAATTGCAGTTAAATAAATGGATTAGATTTAATTACCTCCTCGACGAGACATTCACCGATGTAACAATAAATGAACACTATGATCGATAAATGGCAAACGTATACGAGGAACGTAAATATATAAACTCTTTCCAATACCTCCAAACTCTAGAAATGTAGAAATTATCCGTTAGATCGCAGACGAAGTTTGCAAATTTTGCATAGAATTGCGTATACGTACGACAAGCATTTGATAACTCGACGTACAAAGTAGTATCGTCGAACCTAACAAATGTAGAAACATGACCAAGTTGAAACTATCTTCCAATATATCTGCTAATCTGAAACAGATACGAAAAAGATAAAATTACTTTTTCTTTATAATAAAACAATCGTTTGTATCAAAAAAAAAAAAAAAAAGAAAATCGTCGTTAGAATATTTCTAAAACGTACGTCGTTTTTGTAATTGCATTGAGGGCTTAAACAATCCTTATCAAATTTTTTTTACGTAATAATCGAATGTTGACGATCCGTTGTAATCGAGAAAAACGTTTTAAATAAAAATAAATAAAAATAAAATAAAATAAAGAAAAGGATTCTGCTCAGTAGAGACGTGTTCCTTTATTAATTACACGTTTTCATTAGAGAATAGCGATTACCTTATCAAACGGTAATGTCGTATAATCGTATTTCGAATTGCCCGCCGGGAACCATCGGCATCGTTGAAAATTTCTTTCACTTTACACTTCAGTATGGCTAATTGACCGGTAAGATGAAAACCGGATGAGGTCAATAAACAATCGGTCCCGACGTAAGCGGAAAGGACCAGTGTTATCCCGAAAAATTCGTGTATGCAACCAAACGCATAACTTTTTGCATCGTACGGCTTCAGCAAAGGCCTTATTTTATAAGGTAATTTATATTCCACCGAGGAATTCGCTATAACTGCGCAGAAAAAAAGGATCACAATTAACTATGATTATTTGGTATTATTTTTTATATTTTTCAATTTTTTTTTTTTTTTTTTTAATTATTTTCACACATAATTATCGTTTCGACGAATGGGTAGGGTAAAAAGAGAACGAATTTCTTTCTTCTTGTTTTATATCCAAAATAAATTAATATTTTGTATATTTCTTCGTCGAGAATGAAATTTGTGATTAATAATATTGTCAATTGTAACTTTTAATACATATTTCGTTTTTGACGATCTAATATTTTATTTAGGTACATTATGTTATATACATATATATACACTATTTATTATGCAATTAATTTTTTTGGACAATTTTTTATCATTATCATATTTATTATTGTTTTTTTTCTATATCTTTTTTCATTATTATTATTATTGTTATTATTATTATTATTATTATTATTAATATTATTATTATCATCTATATACTTGTTATTATGATTATTATTGTTGTTGTTGTTGTTGTTGTTTCTTTACAGTTAAAATGTCGATAAATAAATATATGATAAATTTATAATGTAAATTTAAAAAGTATATTGCATATGAATTTTTAATCGACAGCGCAATTTTTTACACGTACATATATAACGGATGTTCAAAACAAAGCATTACAAATTTTCATCCCGAAAAAAATGAGAATATCGAAAGAAATGGTTTTAACAATAAACATTCTTTGAATATCTTCGAGAATATGAAGATGAAAATAACGAAAATATTGCAAAATAATGACATTACCCATAAGTACGTTCGGTATGACGGCATTAAAATAATGCAAAACAAGTACGAAGATCATCAATAAGATCATAGTCATTATCAATCTAGCGGCAAGTCTGTTATATTTCATAAAAATCATTCTCTCCTCTTTCGTCTTATAACTGTCGATAATATAATCGTTTTTCGTTTCTCTCAAAAATCTCGACATCGATTGATACTTCACTCGGCACAAACCAAATTTCGTCATTGTCATAAACATCAGCATGTTCTCCATGATGTTCGTCAGTACGTAATGGAAATCATTTATGCGATCTGTTAAATCGAGAAATCCTAAGATACTGTAAACGCATCCGTAAAACGAAAACGATAGGAACAATGAGTCGCGAATTTCCAACGGCCAAATTCCAGAATAGGCGAGCAATCGCTTGCACCACGTTATAGCTTTCAGTGTATTGGTGAGATCTGGAACCTTGAAAGAGATAATGAAAAGCGACGATGTTTTTGTTGACACTAGAATTATCGAAAAAAAACTACCCACTTCGACCAAAACCAGTCGAAGTGACTGGTATTAAAAAAAAAAAAAAAAAAACTTAAAAACAGAATATTCTTTTATTTATTAAATTATTAAAGTATTATAAAAAGTAATTATAAAATATACGATATAATTATGATAATAACTCGTCATATCGTTATATATATGTATTATACATATGTATTATATATGTATTACATATATATTATATATATGCATATATATATATATATATATATATATATATATATGTATTATATATATGTATATAATATATGACGATAGAAAATTTTAGAAAAATAAATGTTGAGATATATATACATAGACACATACGTATGTATGCATATATATACATATATATACTGTAAAATGTATATACTGTAAAAATTTGCACAAAAAAGGAAACAACAAAATACAAATAATACATAAAATATTTGTTTAAGCTCGTCATAAAATATAGCAATCAAGTCGTTAAAAAAATTTCAACATGAAATTACCATCTTTCGACATCATCACGATTATTAAAAAAATGAATATAAAAAAAATCCAAAATAATTAACAATCTTATATATATATGTATATATAATATATATATTAATATATACACAGTATATATTCATATATGATATATACACTATACACATATATACATATATTATATTAATGTGTGTGTGTGTGTGTGTGTGTGTGTGTGTGTGTGTGTAATAATTTATAGAAAATTATTTAACAGTTAAACATAAATATATTGACTGCCAGAGTTTTTATTATAGTAATTTAGTAGAGTAATTAATTATCGCCTGTCTTATAATTAAATAAAACAGCCCATCGATCTACTACAAATGTAAAATTATTCTCACAAAAATTGCACAAATTTGTGGGGAAAAAAAAGTAGACAACAAAGTACAAATATTGTTGAAAGAAACAAGCGAAGAAAAAAGAACAAAAAAGATGTTTCCCCTATCGAGACATAAACAAAATAAATAATAATAACCGACATTTCCTTGAGATCTCGAAGAGTTAGGAAAATGCAAAAAAAAAAGAAAAAAGAAACGAGAAAATATCAATTTATCGATTTTGTTAGAAGACTCACACAATGTAACATAATTCACCATAACAAAATTCACTCGAGACAATTATTCTACGAAAAAAAAAAACGTCGCACTCGTCGAACGAACTGACGATTATTTATATATATATACATATATATATATATATATATATATATATATATATATATATATGTATATATATATTTAGTATATTTATATATAAATTATATATATATGTAATTTATATAAAAAAAATAAAAATAAAATTGAAAAAAAGTATAAATGGACGTTATCAACGTACTCCTTTGGTTCCCTCCATTTTGCTCGCTCGAAGGTCGCCGACAGACTGTTCATTTTAACGCGAACTACTCCCGAAGTAAACTACGTACGAAAGGAGTAAACTACGTTGAAATTGGTTTGGTTGAATAGTTCATGCGTCTGGCGTAAAGAAAATGAAAAAAGAAGAGAAAGAAAAGAAAATTCTAGACAGTTTTCGAGTCCGTTTCGAATCGTTATCGACGGTACGGCGGATCAAGGGGGTAGAAAAAAGAAAAAGAAAAGAAAAGAAAGGTAAGAAACGGACGAAATAATAACGGGGTGAGTCGTCGACTAACCAACCCGGCTCAGAAATAATTGATCAATGCTTGGCCAACGGTACCTTTTTTTGCATCGATCATTTTTGGCCTAACCTTTTCGTCCAATTGGAATATATACCACGTCTACTTCCTTTTTTGTTTTTTTGCTTTCGGTTTTTCTTTTTTTTTCGATTTTCGTACCCTTTATCCGTCGACAAAGTTTTTACGTGCCACTCTCGTGAATATTTCTCGAAAGAAAGCAAGCATAAAAAAAAAAAATACTAAAGAACAAAAAAGAGGAAACGACGACGCTCGCTTCAACTACGGAATGGTAAAAGAAAAAACATATAAAAAAAAAAAGAAAAGAACAAAAATAGAATTAGTTGAATTCTAACCTTCAACGAGTCTACTTCTTTGTCAGTTATCTTTCAACCGGTGTCGTTAAGAAGCGTACGAAAAATTATGGTACACCATCGATCCCGTTTCCAATGGAATTGTTGACGTACGTACGTACATACGTTTGGATTGCTGTTGTTGCCGTTGGAAATAACAAATATTCTCTTATCGAATTTGTTCATAAGCGGTAAGTTAAAGAATGATATTTTAACGTTACAAATGTAATTAGTGATTACTTACGTACGAAGTGGACGCTGCTGAATTGATTATTCACACGAAAGTGAATTTTATTTTGTCATATGTAGATCGAAAATATATAATATGCTGATATTAAAAACGTTCGAAATACTTAATCGATATTTTCGAAAGGAATGCCTGAACCGCTGGGACTAATATTTTCCACGATTACGCTCTGCTCGCTTCGTCCTTTGTAAATAATTTCGGATCGGTTACGATAGAAAAAAAAAAAGAATAAAATTCCTCTCACTCCTTTTCACTTCAACTTCCGAGAGACGGTGAACGACAGACACATTATCTTTAAGAATAATTTCAGTTAATAAAAAGTGGATTCTCTAGAGAAACGTACAGCGAAAGAAGACATGGAAAACAGCAGCTGAAGGAGCAGAACCCGTAGGAAAAGTTGATTTGCATCCGATTAAGGTGTTGGTGTGTGTTTGGTGGGATCGCAAGGGAATTATTCAATTTGAGTTGCTCCGACGCGGCGAACCAATCACGGCGGACGAGTACTGTGAGCAACTAACTGGACTCGTTGAAGCTATTCGAGAAAAACGTCTGATTTTGGCCAGTCGAAAAGGCGTCATCTTTCACCACAACAATGCTAGGCCACACATCGAGCAACAGACGCTGCGAAAACTGCAGGAGTCGCAATGTAGAAATTCTGCAGCACACGCCACATCCTCCTTATATTGCTCTTTCAGATTTTTATCCGTTCCGATCTTTTCAGAATAATTTCAATGGCAAGAATCTCAATTCCGAGGAAACTGTCGAAAATCACCTTACAAACTTTTTTCAAGAAAAACCAAGTTCTTCCTTCAAAAATGGAATCGACGAGCTTACAGATCGTTGAAAAACCATTGTAGAACGTAATGGAGACTACATAATTGATCAATAAAAGCGTTATCTCTAAAATATAATCTATTGAACTTTATATTAAAATTAGGCAGGAACTTATGCAATCACCCAATAACAATAATAATAAAACGCCGTCGCCGGCCACCCGCTGAACGTTGGGTCGTTTTCTTTTACAAGAAAAAAAAAGAAAAATTAAAGATTGCTTTTTACAGGACGATGACGATGAACTGAAAAAAAATCGGTAGGCAGATCCGTAAACCGTTTCCGTCTGAAAAGTGAAAATCTGATTGGTCGATCGACTGCCAATGGCCGTCGCGCAGTCGTCCGACGTTAATTAACGTCGGAACAATGTCTGAACGTTACAAATGCAAAGACTTTTTGGGAAAGGAAATTTCAAAACGTCAATTTATTTCGACAGATTCGTAGGATTTTGGTGGTCCTTATCATGCGAATTAATTTGTCAACCTGGTACGAAGTACACACCTCGAATACGGTGATCGATTATCGACCCTCTACCAATCGATTGGATCTCGCTATCGTCCATGCAAATTGCAGTTCAATGCGGAGCGGAGATATGCGTACGTGAGTATACCATATATCCATAAATCAATCAATTTTCAAAATTAAACGCACCTGAGTCCAAATATTTTTTCTTTATTCCTTTGTTTTTTTTTATTTTATTATTATTATTTATTTCTTTATTTTTATTTTCTAACGAGCCATATATTTCGTTCATCATCCACGATCGGCCGGCAATCTTTTCTCTAAATTTTCAATTTCTAATGAATAATGCGAGCCGTGAATTAGACATTTCGATATATTTTATTTTAATAATCCGATGGCGTAATTACGAACGAATACGGTGCATTCGGTAAAACTTCCTGGCAAACTGACAATTATTTGCGAAAAAAGAATATAAAAAGAAATAAAATAAAAAAATAAGAGTGAAACGACGTTATCACCGTGCTTCTTCGGTTCCCTGCCTGCGATTGAATTGCATTAATTTTTTTCTAAGTTTTTATATTGAAATTTCAATTATTCTACCTTTTATTCCTTCCTTAATTATTAATATAAACTTATTTTATTGACTTATATCATTCTTAATTATTTATATTTGTTTAATAATCGGATTAATTAATCTACGAATAAAATGAACGGTCTGTCATTTGATTAAAATAATTAATTATTAATAAGGATATTAGTTAAATAATGACATTTATTTTGAAAATAAAGATTTTTTTTTTAAATATATCTTCAATACGAATGAAAAACTTCCATTTGATTTCGACTTGAAAATTTGATTATAAAAAATTTAATCCACTTTAAATTTTAATTTACAAATGATTTGCTTTTATAGTTCTAATATGAAACATTGTATTTCCATTAAAAAAAAAAAAATAATAAAATTATCATATTCATAAATTGAAATTTTTTAAATTAAAATAAAGCGTGAAATTAGCATGAAACTGTCGATTTAACGTCGCTGACGGACAGTTCGTTCGAAATTATAATAATAATAACGTACGAAAGGGGTTGAAATTGTTCGGTCGAATAGTTCATGCGACTTACAAAAAGAAAGAAAAGAAAACAGAATGAAAGAAGAAGAAGAAGAAAGGAAGGTATCGATGTTATCAAAAGTATGGGATCGAAAAGTGAAAAATGAGAAAGGGTGAGTCGTTAACGAACGAAGTAGTCTCAAGTACAATCGATCAACCACTTGATGGACGGTGTTCTGCATTAATCATTTCTGTCCACCCTATTCTCCAAGTAGGATGCAACTTGTTCTCTATTTTTTATTTTCTCTCGGACTCTATATCCGTCGAAAGTTTGTTCGCATCGCCCTCGTAAACGTTTTCCGAACGAAAGGAAAAGAAAAAAAATAACGAAGAAAAGGATAAAGATAACGATGGTAATTTTACTTCGGACTAGGAAACAAAGGGGTATCCAATTTGAAAAAGGGGATGAATAAAATTTCAAATTAAAAATTCAATAAAATTAAGAATCTTTTTGGTAAAGTACGTCAAATCAGTTAAAAAAAAAACATCTTGACAATTGAAAGCTTCATTAAATAATATAATAGCATAAAATTTAGCAATAATAAGTCAATTTGTTTAAAATTGAAAAATTGTAATTCAAACTATTCAATTATTCTTTCATTTTGTCAACTTTTATGATTAAATTAAATACAATTAAATGGCAAGTATGTTTTTAAATAATCGTTCAATTTCGTTGAGATTTTCAATAAATCATCTTCGTAATCTGCGAAAGTCTTGTTTAAAATTTTTATGTTAAATCATCTAACCATTTCTACCCATTGAAATTTAATAATTTTAATTCTGCATATACAATAATTTATACGTATAAAAAACAAATATGTAGTTACTATCTCTTATAAATGATACAATCCTTTCAACTCTACACTCTTAAAGTGCTAAATCAGAATGAAAAATATTTAAAAAATTAAAGATTTTTATAGCTACAGAAATAACATATGAAATTGAACGAATTGTAGGGCACCGACCATATTGTGTCGTTAAAAGTTAGTTCTCATTCCATCACTGAAGAAAAGCAACGTTGACATGATTAGCACTTGGATGAGAATAAATGCGAATGGGGACCCGTCTGTGTTCGTAGAAACTTTTACAAGTTTTGTTTAATTGTTTTTATAAACAATCAAAATCACGATCATTTAATGTGCACCATGAACACGTTGATACCAGACATCTGCACCGAATCTAAGATATCTGTTTCGTTGAACGTAATCTTACACCTTCCGAAAGCAGAAAAACTAAAAAAAACATATATAAATATGTTTTTTTTAGCCATACAATTCATTTTGCTTAACGTCCTAAATATACCTACTAGGAATAGACATTATATTGTAAAAAATTCTTACCTATGTAGGTATATCATGGTAAACACAATAAATTTTAAATTCAACGGTCACACCGCGTTGAATGCACCAGTTTTCGTCCGATCACTGTAGTTAAGCAACGTTTGGCATGGTGTTATTACTCGGATGGGTGACCGCTTGGAAAGCCGTGTGTTGTTGACGTTCTTTTTGCTCCTTTTTCTATTTTTTTTTTTAATAAACCACCATAAGCGCAGTCATAATGAGCATCATCGTACGTTACTTGTTAGTCGTCTGTAACAAATATAATTTTCCTGTACCGATGAGCGCAATCTTACTACATCACAAAGCGAAGAAAACTAAGGAACTTACGTATATATATTTTCCTTTAATCAAACAGTCCATTTTACTTAATATACTCGGTATAAATGAATAATAGTATAAAAGAAAAATTCTTTTCCGGACACTTATATTATCATAAACAGAAGATATATATCCAGTCAACGACCATACCGCGTTGAAAACACCAGTTCTCGTCTGATCACTGAAGTTAAGCAACGTTGGGCACGGTTAGTACTTGGATGGGTGACCGCTTGGGAACACCGTGTGTTGTTGACATTCTTTTTGTTCCTTTTGAAATTTTTTTTGTAAACCACCATAAACGCATTCTTGTAATAAGCTTCATCGTACATCACTTGTTGGTCGTCTGCACCGAATTTAATTTACCTGTATCGATGAGCGCATCATACTTTCACACATAGCACAGAAACTAAAAAACCTTACGCATATATATTTTTCTTAAATTATAGAGTCCTTTTACTTAATATATTAGTCTGAATGATTAATACTATTTAGAAAATAAATTTTTGTACAATCAGTTATAATAATCTATATAACAAACGGTTCTTGTCAACGACCATACCACGTTGAAAACACCAGTTCTCGTCCGATCACTGAAGTTAAGCAACGTTGGGCACGGTTAGTACTTGGATGGGTGACCGCTTGGGAACACCGTGTGTTGTTGACATTCTTTTTGTTCCTTTTGAAATTTTTTTTGTAAACCACCATAAACGCATTCTTGTAATAAGCTTCATCGTACATCACTTGTTGGTCGTCTGCACCGAATTTAATTTACCTGTATCGATGAGCGCATCATACTTTCACACATAGCACAGAAACTAAAAAACCTTACGCATATATATTTTTCTTAAATTATAGAGTCCTTTTACTTAATGTATTAGTCTGAATGATTAATACTATTTAGAAAATAAATTTTTGTACAATCAGTTATAATAATCTATATAACAAACGGTTCTTGTCAACGACCATACCACGTTGAAAACACCAGTTCTCGTCCGATCACTGAAGTTAAGCAACGTTGGGCACGGTTAGTACTTGGATGGGTGACCGCTTGGGAACACCGTGTGTTGTTGACATTCTTTTTGTTCCTTTTGAAATTTTTTTTGTAAACCACCATAAACGCATTCTTGTAATAAGCTTCATCGTACATCACTTGTTGGTCGTCTGCACCGAATTTAATTTACCTGTATCGATGAGCGCATCATACTTTCACACATAGCACAGAAACTAAAAAACCTTACGCATATATATTTTTCTTAAATTATAGAGTCCTTTTACTTAATATATTAGTCTGAATGATTAATACTATTTAGAAAATAAATTTTTGTACAATCAGTTATAATAATCTATATAACAAACGGTTCTTGTCAACGACCATACCACGTTGAAAACACCAGTTCTCGTCCGATCACTGAAGTTAAGCAACGTTGGGCACGGTTAGTACTTGGATGGGTGACCGCTTGGGAACACCGTGTGTTGTTGACATTCTTTTTGTTCCTTTTGAAATTTTTTTTGTAAACCACCATAAACGCATTCTTGTAATAAGCTTCATCGTACATCACTTGTTGGTCGTCTGCACCGAATTTAATTTACCTGTATCGATGAGCGCATCATACTTTCACACATAGCACAGAAACTAAAAAACCTTACGCATATATATTTTTCTTAAATTATAGAGTCCTTTTACTTAATATATTAGTCTGAATGATTAATACTATTTAGAAAATAAATTTTTGTACAATCAGTTATAATAATCTATATAACAAACGGTTCTTGTCAACGACCATACCACGTTGAAAACACCAGTTCTCGTCCGATCACTGAAGTTAAGCAACGTTGGGCACGGTTAGTACTTGGATGGGTGACCGCTTGGGAACACCGTGTGTTGTTGACATTCTTTTTGTTCCTTTTGAAATTTTTTTTGTAAACCACCATAAACGCATTCTTGTAATAAGTTTCATCGTACATCACTTGTTGGTCGTCTGCACCGAATTTAATTTACCTGTATCGATGAGCGCATCATACTTTCACACATAGCACAGAAACTAAAAAACCTTACGCATATATATTTTTCTTAAATTATAGAGTCCTTTTACTTAATATATTAGTCTGAATGATTAATACTATTTAGAAAATAAATTTTTGTACAATCAGTTATAATAATCTATATAACAAACGGTTCTTGTCAACGACCATACCACGTTGAAAACACCAGTTCTCGTCCGATCACTGAAGTTAAGCAACGTTGGGCACGGTTAGTACTTGGATGGGTGACCGCTTGGGAACACCGTGTGTTGTTGACATTCTTTTTGTTCCTTTTGAAATTTTTTTTGTAAACCACCATAAACGCATTCTTGTAATAAGCTTCATCGTACATCACTTGTTGGTCGTCTGCACCGAATTTAATTTACCTGTATCGATGAGCGCATCATACTTTCACACATAGCACAGAAACTAAAAAACCTTACGCATATATATTTTTCTTAAATTATAGAGTCCTTTTACTTAATATATTAGTCTGAATGATTAATACTATTTAGAAAATAAATTTTTGTACAATCAGTTATAATAATCTATATAACAAACGGTTCTTGTCAACGACCATACCACGTTGAAAACACCAGTTCTCGTCCGATCACTGAAGTTAAGCAACGTTGGGCACGGTTAGTACTTGGATGGGTGACCGCTTGGGAACACCGTGTGTTGTTGACATTCTTTTTGTTCCTTTTGAAATTTTTTTTGTAAACCACCATAAACGCATTCTTGTAATAAGTTTCATCGTACATCACTTGTTGGTCGTCTGCACCGAATTTAATTTACCTGTATCGATGAGCGCATCATACTTTCACACATAGCACAGAAACTAAAAAACCTTACGCATATATATTTTTCTTAAATTATAGAGTCCTTTTACTTAATATATTAGTCTGAATGATTAATACTATTTAGAAAATAAATTTTTGTACAATCAGTTATAATAATCTATATAACAAACGGTTCTTGTCAACGACCATACCACGTTGAAAACACCAGTTCTCGTCCGATCACTGAAGTTAAGCAACGTTGGGCACGGTTAGTACTTGGATGGGTGACCGCTTGGGAACACCGTGTGTTGTTGACATTCTTTTTGTTCCTTTTGAAATTTTTTTTGTAAACCACCATAAACGCATTCTTGTAATAAGCTTCATCGTACATCACTTGTTGGTCGTCTGCACCGAATTTAATTTACCTGTATCGATGAGCGCATCATACTTTCACACATAGCACAGAAACTAAAAAACCTTACGCATATATATTTTTCTTAAATTATAGAGTCCTTTTACTTAATATATTAGTCTGAATGATTAATACTATTTAGAAAATAAATTTTTGTACAATCAGTTATAATAATCTATATAACAAACGGTTCTTGTCAACGACCATACCACGTTGAAAACACCAGTTCTCGTCCGATCACTGAAGTTAAGCAACGTTGGGCACGGTTAGTACTTGGATGGGTGACCGCTTGGGAACACCGTGTGTTGTTGACATTCTTTTTGTTCCTTTTGAAATTTTTTTTGTAAACCACCATAAACGCATTCTTGTAATAAGCTTCATCGTACATCACTTGTTGGTCGTCTGCACCGAATTTAATTTACCTGTATCGATGAGCGCATCATACTTTCACACATAGCACAGAAACTAAAAAACCTTACGCATATATATTTTTCTTAAATTATAGAGTCCTTTTACTTAATATATTAGTCTGAATGATTAATACTATTTAGAAAATAAATTTTTGTACAATCAGTTATAATAATCTATATAACAAACGGTTCTTGTCAACGACCATACCACGTTGAAAACACCAGTTCTCGTCCGATCACTGAAGTTAAGCAACGTTGGGCACGGTTAGTACTTGGATGGGTGACCGCTTGGGAACACCGTGTGTTGTTGACATTCTTTTTGTTCCTTTTGAAATTTTTTTTGTAAACCACCATAAACGCATTCTTGTAATAAGCTTCATCGTACATCACTTGTTGGTCGTCTGCACCGAATTTAATTTACCTGTATCGATGAGCGCATCATACTTTCACACATAGCACAGAAACTAAAAAACCTTACGCATATATATTTTTCTTAAATTATAGAGTCCTTTTACTTAATATATTAGTCTGAATGATTAATACTATTTAGAAAATAAATTTTTGTACAATCAGTTATAATAATCTATATAACAAACGGTTCTTGTCAACGACCATACCACGTTGAAAACACCAGTTCTCGTCCGATCACTGAAGTTAAGCAACGTTGGGCACGGTTAGTACTTGGATGGGTGACCGCTTGGGAACACCGTGTGTTGTTGACATTCTTTTTGTTTTTTTTTTTACATTTTCTTTTTATGAACGACAGAAATCGCAATCAAATAATGCGCGTCATCTTACGTCACTTGTCCCTCGTCTAATCTACCTGTATCGTTGAACACTATGTTACTTCTACACAATGCGAAGAAACTAAATAACGAATATATATTCTTCCTAAATCATACCATCCAATTCACTTAACACTTTGCCTGCTGCGCATTTATCGAAGAGCCGTTACACTGCCGCCAGCATGATTCACGCAGGTGAAAATAAGTCACATGTACGTGATAGCGGCCGATAATCGTTGGGGAGCAAAAGTCGCGCCAGCGTGACAGTGGCAGGCAAAGTGTCAATATACTTAATACGAATGCATAATATTATTTCGGAAATAATCTTTTATAAATGCTGATATACATTCTAAACAATAAATAACGCAAGTCAACGACCATACCACGTTAAAAACACCAGTTCTCGTCTGATCACTGAAGTTTAAGTAACGTTGGGCACGGTTAGTACTTGGATGGGTGACCACTTGGGAACACCGTGTGTTGTTGACATTCTTTTTGCTCCTTTTTCTATCTTTTTGTTTTGTAAACCACCTAATTAACTAGTGGTGGCTAATTAACTAATTCTGCCTCATCCATGTCGGTAACAGCGTGTAGTTTTTGTAAAATAGTAACAACAAAACCGACAAAATTTTCTGATACAAATTGTATTTTTATCAAAAGGTTGACAGTTTTCGAACAATGACTGCATATTAGAAGGGTCAATAAAGTCTTGAGCTATCTGATAACTATCATAAACATCGTAAAGTTTCCGATTACGGTCCCAATAAACTATCCCGTGTCCCGTTTTCACCTAATTACTCCAACATATACAGAGCTTCGGCACTAATCAGCATAAGATATAACAAAAAGTTAAATCTAATAAACACTCTTTTTCATTTGTGGTGCATCCAATTTGAACCGTTTTAACGTGTTATAAAGTTATTTTGAGATACAGATCTTTCGTGATACGTATAATAAGACGCTAACGCATGCCCAACTATATATCATCGTTGGCACTTTTCACTAGTGTACGAAAAGATGAATCGTTCAGTGCTAACAGAGTTAATATACTTACTAAGAATGAATAAACCTATAAAATATGATCTTTCGAGCTGATATATAAAACTCTAAACAATAAGATTATTTCGTCAACGGCCATACCGCGTTGAAAACACCAGTTCTCGTCCGATCACTGAAGTTAAGCAACGTTGGGCACGGTTAGTACTTGGATGGGTGACCGCTTGGGAACACCGTGTGTTGTTGACATTCTTTTTGCTCCTTTTTCTATTTTTTTTGTAAACCTACATAAACGTGGTAATATAATGTGCGTCATCGAATGTCACTTGTTACTCGGCTGCACCGGATTTAATTTACCTGTATCGATGAGCGCATCATACTTTCACACAAAGCACAGAAACTAAAAAATCTTACAAATATATATTTTTCTTAAATCATACCATCCATTTTATTTAATATACTTAGTCCGAATGAATAATACAATATAGAAAATAAATTTTTACGAATTTATATATCATTATAAATGACAAGTAGTACAAGTGAACGACCATACCGCGTTGAAAACACCAGTTCTCGTCTGATCACTGAAGTTAAGCAACGTTGGGCACGGTTAGTACTTGGATGGGTGACCGCTTGGGAACACCGTGTGTTGTGACATTCTTTTTACCCCTTTTTTTATTTTTTTTAGATACCACCAAAACGCGGTCATATAATATGCGTTTTCATAAGTCACTTTTCACTCGTTTACAATGAATCTAAGTTGTCTGGATCGTTGAGCGCAACTTAATTCTCCATAAATCGACGAAATTACCAAACTTACCTATACATTCGTTTTTAATCTTTCGTTAATTTTCGAACTAAAATAATCCTTTTTTTTTACATTTTCTCTGACGTATAAGTAATTATTCATTGTTTATAAAATTGAAAAAATTTTGCAAATAAACGTAAGTGTTTCTGAATGGTCGCACTGAATATTTCTTTCAAGTAGGAAAATCAATCTGATTTATTTTATTAGAATCAAGAATGGATAACAATCGTTGCGCTTAACTAGTCCTTGTAAACTAAGAAATCGAATTAAATTTCTCGAAATCTTCAGATTATTAGTGACGATTAAGACATGACGTGAATTAACGATAAAGGACCTTTTGAGATCTTGCGAATAAAACTGTACTAAAATTACGAAGGACAGTACGGTGCAATTGTGAGATATAACTCGCAACAGTTCAGCCATTTTTTACTGAACATTTCTTTGAAATTTGAAATGTTTACGTAATTCTATACAAGATCTAAGATATGTCATATTTACATTTCAGTTTTTGTGTTCGATAATCTTAGTCATGTGCTGGTATACCAATATTTAAAAAAAAAATTATTCATTTCTTCATAATGTCTAGATTAGTTTTTTTCCATCATTATCGATATTACAAAAATCTTATTACAATTTATTATTTGTATATTATAAATAATTTGTATTATATTTAAATATGACTAATATAATATATATATATATATATATATATATATATAATTGTTATTGTTGTATATATAATAATAAATATAATTGTAATTGCAATTATAAATATAAATATATATATACATACATATAAATATATATATTTTATTAATATTTAAAAAGAATTAAAGGAAAAGATGATAATTAAAAAAAGTAGTCAGACGTAAAGTGAAAACATGAGTCAAATATATTCGTACAATTAATAAATATACCATGTATCATGTTTATCTTACCGATACTTATTTATATGACGTGAATGTGTACACGTTTATTAGATGCAGTATAATTACAACTTTAACAACATGTCAGTTATAAAATTCCAGTCCTAATTATTCGAGACTAAATGTTCCACAATTTTGTTTACACTAATGTTCGTAATAATGACAGATATGCCATCGATGACTTCACAATCTGCAAAATTTATAAATACATGACAAATCATTACAACCCCGAAGAATTTATTATAAAATTCCTACTTCGTGTTACATGTTTTTCTTTTTCCGAAATGATGCAATGACTTTTGCGGGGTTAAGTGTAGATTCTATAAAATGATTTTTATTTTTAAATAAATTACACAGAATTCGAGTAATTTTTTGCCCTACTCAAAACCAGTCAAAATGACTGGTCTTTGAAAAAACGTCAAAACGGAATATCTTTTTATTTATTAAATTATTACTATCTAATAAAAAGTAATTAAGGTTATGGAATTACAACTATTTAATGGCAACTATAAAAAATACGATATAATTATGACAATAACATCTATAATAATACTAACAAGTATAACTGATACTTTTCAAAGTGGGAAAATAGTCTTACAATCTGTTCCTGAAATCCACACCGTTGATTAGGTATTTAGATGAATCTTTTGGCTCTTTGTAACAATATTTTCTTTTATGCCACAACTTATCTGGCGATAAAAAAATAAAGAGTCATAACCGTAGGTAGCATAACAATACTAATCGATGCCGTTTCACGCGATCATTCTGTTTACCACAGTCGTTGGAAGAGGATCTAATTTTTTGTAACATAACGATATTATATAAGTGAAAAAAATGGCAAAACGTATAAAAAGCTCGGATCTTTTGCCGAAACTAAACAATATTATAATGGAATGTTCTGATACCGAGGATGAAGATAGTGAATTGGAAGAAAATGAAATACTTTATATTGAGAATAGTGATAACGAGATTGTAGACCATGAACAAGTTGAGGAGTCCTCGTACAGTGAATTACAAAGGATTATTATAGATGTTATTATCATAATTATATCGTATTTTTTATAGTAACCATTAAATAGTTGTAATTGCATAACCTCAAATACTTTTCATAAGACGGTAATAATTTAATAAATAAAAGAATATTCTGTTTCTACGTTTTTTTTTTTTAAAGACTACTCATCTTGATTGGTTTTGGTAAAAATACGGTAATTCTAATGTTAACGAGGAAGAGTTAATAAATGGGAAACGATTAATTTGACAAACGAATGAAAATAAAAACTTGTGAAACGCGAATGATACGTGGAAGGGAAAAAAAGAAAATAAAATATCGACGATAATAACTCACGTCTGTAAAGGTGCACAGGGAAACAACGCAAAACTTTCCGCAAGTCAATTGTAGTGGTTTTCTGGCGCGAATCATGCAAAGGCAAATAGATTTCAAATCGCTCGTCGACAGCTCGTACCAATCGCAAAGATAAAATTCCTCGCACAGGGTCGTGCTCTGGATTAGACGGAAGAGACCGAGAAGAAAGAGAAAAAAAGAAAAAAAAATATTAGAAGTAACAAAATCGTATCGATGAAATATTGAATCTAATAACCAGACTCCGGATGTTTATGCAGATGCATATTTTTATAGAAAACAGAGTAGAGCAATAGAACTTAGATAGAAACATGTTTTATGATTAGAGAATACGAAAAATATATTTTTTATCGTGCACTTTTTGGATAATGCATATGTTTTTATGTTTTATTCTTGAAAACATATGCAATATGTTATGGCATATGTTCGTAGCCTTGCATATATACTTCGTGCTCATATGTGCTATCTTTCTGATGGAATTAATTTAATCTGTCAGGAAACTCTTTTATCATAACTATACTTTGTAATAAAAGTATTTTACCTACCACGATAGAAAAATTGGAAACAGTGGGTTTGCCGTTAAATACTTCCATGGGAATATACGTGAATTACATTAATCATTTTAAAAACTATACCTGGTAATTGCGGAAAAAAAATTAGGAATAAAATAACTGCGGCTGTAGACAAAAATATTGGGTTAAAGAAATTAATACAAATATCAAATAGTTTAAACGATGAATTCGTACAACATCCAATAGATCCGATAGAAATCCACTGGAGTAAATATAAGTATGCACCGCTTGCATCGTGTGACATGGAGCGATCGTTTCCCGCACATAAAATAATTTTTACGGATAAACGTCGTCAACTAACATCATTCGACTTGAAAAAAATGCTTATCATTTATTGTAAATCCAATTACAATATGTCACCATAATCACAAAATGTTTTGTTATATCTTCCCTGTATATTAGCATATTTTTCATGCTTATTTGCGTATATTTAGAGCATAAATAGCATATGTTTATTACATATATTTTGGGTATATACATCCGGAATCTGCTAATAACAGATTGAATGGTGAATTGCAGTTAAATAAATGGATTAGATTTAATTACCTCCTCGACGAGACATTCACCGATGTAACAATAAATGAACACTATGATCGATAAATGGCAAACGTATACGAGGAACGTAAATATATAAACTCTTTCCAATACCTCCAAACTCTAGAAATGTAGAAATTATCCGTTAGATCGCAGACGAAGTTTGCAAATTTTGCATAGAATTGCGTATACGTACGACAAGCATTTGATAACTCGACGTACAAAGTAGTATCGTCGAACCTAACAAATGTAGAAACATGACCAAGTTGAAACTATCTTCCAATATATCTGCTAATCTGAAACAGATACGAAAAAGATAAAATTACTTTTTCTTTATAATAAAACAATCGTTTGTATCAAAAAAAAAAAAAAAAAGAAAATCGTCGTTAGAATATTTCTAAAACGTACGTCGTTTTTGTAATTGCATTGAGGGCTTAAACAATCCTTATCAAATTTTTTTTACGTAATAATCGAATGTTGACGATCCGTTGTAATCGAGAAAAACGTTTTAAATAAAAATAAATAAAAATAAAATAAAATAAAGAAAAGGATTCTGCTCAGTAGAGACGTGTTCCTTTATTAATTACACGTTTTCATTAGAGAATAGCGATTACCTTATCAAACGGTAATGTCGTATAATCGTATTTCGAATTGCCCGCCGGGAACCATCGGCATCGTTGAAAATTTCTTTCACTTTACACTTCAGTATGGCTAATTGACCGGTAAGATGAAAACCGGATGAGGTCAATAAACAATCGGTCCCGACGTAAGCGGAAAGGACCAGTGTTATCCCGAAAAATTCGTGTATGCAACCAAACGCATAACTTTTTGCATCGTACGGCTTCAGCAAAGGCCTTATTTTATAAGGTAATTTATATTCCACCGAGGAATTCGCTATAACTGCGCAGAAAAAAAGGATCACAATTAACTATGATTATTTGGTATTATTTTTTATATTTTTCAATTTTTTTTTTTTTTTTTTTAATTATTTTCACACATAATTATCGTTTCGACGAATGGGTAGGGTAAAAAGAGAACGAATTTCTTTCTTCTTGTTTTATATCCAAAATAAATTAATATTTTGTATATTTCTTCGTCGAGAATGAAATTTGTGATTAATAATATTGTCAATTGTAACTTTTAATACATATTTCGTTTTTGACGATCTAATATTTTATTTAGGTACATTATGTTATATACATATATATACACTATTTATTATGCAATTAATTTTTTTGGACAATTTTTTATCATTATCATATTTATTATTGTTTTTTTTCTATATCTTTTTTCATTATTATTATTATTGTTATTATTATTATTATTATTATTATTAATATTATTATTATCATCTATATACTTGTTATTATGATTATTATTGTTGTTGTTGTTGTTGTTGTTTCTTTACAGTTAAAATGTCGATAAATAAATATATGATAAATTTATAATGTAAATTTAAAAAGTATATTGCATATGAATTTTTAATCGACAGCGCAATTTTTTACACGTACATATATAACGGATGTTCAAAACAAAGCATTACAAATTTTCATCCCGAAAAAAATGAGAATATCGAAAGAAATGGTTTTAACAATAAACATTCTTTGAATATCTTCGAGAATATGAAGATGAAAATAACGAAAATATTGCAAAATAATGACATTACCCATAAGTACGTTCGGTATGACGGCATTAAAATAATGCAAAACAAGTACGAAGATCATCAATAAGATCATAGTCATTATCAATCTAGCGGCAAGTCTGTTATATTTCATAAAAATCATTCTCTCCTCTTTCGTCTTATAACTGTCGATAATATAATCGTTTTTCGTTTCTCTCAAAAATCTCGACATCGATTGATACTTCACTCGGCACAAACCAAATTTCGTCATTGTCATAAACATCAGCATGTTCTCCATGATGTTCGTCAGTACGTAATGGAAATCATTTATGCGATCTGTTAAATCGAGAAATCCTAAGATACTGTAAACGCATCCGTAAAACGAAAACGATAGGAACAATGAGTCGCGAATTTCCAACGGCCAAATTCCAGAATAGGCGAGCAATCGCTTGCACCACGTTATAGCTTTCAGTGTATTGGTGAGATCTGGAACCTTGAAAGAGATAATGAAAAGCGACGATGTTTTTGTTGACACTAGAATTATCGAAAAAAAACTACCCACTTCGACCAAAACCAGTCGAAGTGACTGGTATTAAAAAAAAAAAAAAAAAACTTAAAAACAGAATATTCTTTTATTTATTAAATTATTAAAGTATTATAAAAAGTAATTATAAAATATACGATATAATTATGATAATAACTCGTCATATCGTTATATATATGTATTATACATATGTATTATATATGTATTACATATATATTATATATATGCATATATATATATATATATATATATATATATATATATATGTATTATATATATGTATATAATATATGACGATAGAAAATTTTAGAAAAATAAATGTTGAGATATATATACATAGACACATACGTATGTATGCATATATATACATATATATACTGTAAAATGTATATACTGTAAAAATTTGCACAAAAAAGGAAACAACAAAATACAAATAATACATAAAATATTTGTTTAAGCTCGTCATAAAATATAGCAATCAAGTCGTTAAAAAAATTTCAACATGAAATTACCATCTTTCGACATCATCACGATTATTAAAAAAATGAATATAAAAAAAATCCAAAATAATTAACAATCTTATATATATATGTATATATAATATATATATTAATATATACACAGTATATATTCATATATGATATATACACTATACACATATATACATATATTATATTAATGTGTGTGTGTGTGTGTGTGTGTGTGTGTGTGTGTGTGTGTGTGTGTGTGTGTGTGTGTGTGTGTGTGTGTGTGTAATAATTTATAGAAAATTATTTAACAGTTAAACATAAATATATTGACTGCCAGAGTTTTTATTATAGTAATTTAGTAGAGTAATTAATTATCGCCTGTCTTATAATTAAATAAAACAGCCCATCGATCTACTACAAATGTAAAATTATTCTCACAAAAATTGCACAAATTTGTGGGGAAAAAAAAGTAGACAACAAAGTACAAATATTGTTGAAAGAAACAAGCGAAGAAAAAAGAACAAAAAAGATGTTTCCCCTATCGAGACATAAACAAAATAAATAATAATAACCGACATTTCCTTGAGATCTCGAAGAGTTAGGAAAATGCAAAAAAAAAAGAAAAAAGAAACGAGAAAATATCGATTTATCGATTTTGTTCGAAGACTCACACAATGTAACATAATTCACCATAACAAAATTCACTCGAGACAATTATTCTACGAAAAAAAAAAACGTCGCACTCGTCGAACGAACTGACGATTATTTATATATATATACATATATATATATATATATATATATATATATATATATATGTATATATATATTTAGTATATTTATATATAAATTATATATATATGTAATTTATATAAAAAAAATAAAAATAAAATTGAAAAAAAGTATAAATGGACGTTATCAACGTACTCCTTTGGTTCCCTCCATTTTGCTCGCTCGAAGGTCGCCGACAGACTGTTCATTTTAACGCGAACTACTCCCGAAGTAAACTACGTACGAAAGGAGTAAACTACGTTGAAATTGGTTTGGTTGAATAGTTCATGCGTCTGGCGTAAAGAAAATGAAAAAAGAAGAGAAAGAAAAGAAAATTCTAGACAGTTTTCGAGTCCGTTTCGAATCGTTATCGACGGTACGGCGGATCAAGGGGGTAGAAAAAAGAAAAAGAAAAGAAAAGAAAGGTAAGAAACGGACGAAATAATAACGGGGTGAGTCGTCGACTAACCAACCCGGCTCAGAAATAATTGATCAATGCTTGGCCAACGGTACCTTTTTTTGCATCGATCATTTTTGGCCTAACCTTTTCGTCCAATTGGAATATATACCACGTCTACTTCCTTTTTTGTTTTTTTGCTTTCGGTTTTTCTTTTTTTTTCGATTTTCGTACCCTTTATCCGTCGACAAAGTTTTTACGTGCCACTCTCGTGAATATTTCTCGAAAGAAAGCAAGCATAAAAAAAAAAAATACTAAAGAACAAAAAAGAGGAAACGACGACGCTCGCTTCAACTACGGAATGGTAAAAGAAAAAACATATAAAAAAAAAAAGAAAAGAACAAAAATAGAATTAGTTGAATTCTAACCTTCAACGAGTCTACTTCTTTGTCAGTTATCTTTCAACCGGTGTCGTTAAGAAGCGTACGAAAAATTATGGTACACCATCGATCCCGTTTCCAATGGAATTGTTGACGTACGTACGTACATACGTTTGGATTGCTGTTGTTGCCGTTGGAAATAACAAATATTCTCTTATCGAATTTGTTCATAAGCGGTAAGTTAAAGAATGATATTTTAACGTTACAAATGTAATTAGTGATTACTTACGTACGAAGTGGACGCTGCTGAATTGATTATTCACACGAAAGTGAATTTTATTTTGTCATATGTAGATCGAAAATATATAATATGCTGATATTAAAAACGTTCGAAATACTTAATCGATATTTTCGAAAGGAATGCCTGAACCGCTGGGACTAATATTTTCCACGATTACGCTCTGCTCGCTTCGTCCTTTGTAAATAATTTCGGATCGGTTACGATAGAAAAAAAAAAAGAATAAAATTCCTCTCACTCCTTTTCACTTCAACTTCCGAGAGACGGTGAACGACAGACACATTATCTTTAAGAATAATTTCGGTTAATAAAAAGTGGATTCTCTAGAGAAACGTACAGCGAAAGAAGACATGGAAAACAGCAGCTGAAGGAGCAGAACCCGTAGGAAAAGTTGATTTGCATCCGATTAAGGTGTTGGTGTGTGTTTGGTGGGATCGCAAGGGAATTATTCAATTTGAGTTGCTCCGACGCGGCGAACCAATCACGGCGGACGAGTACTGTGAGCAACTAACTGGACTCGTTGAAGCTATTCGAGAAAAACGTCTGATTTTGGCCAGTCGAAAAGGCGTCATCTTTCACCACAACAATGCTAGGCCACACATCGAGCAACAGACGCTGCGAAAACTGCAGGAGTCGCAATGTAGAAATTCTGCAGCACACGCCACATCCTCCTTATATTGCTCTTTCAGATTTTTATCCGTTCCGATCTTTTCAGAATAATTTCAATGGCAAGAATCTCAATTCCGAGGAAACTGTCGAAAATCACCTTACAAACTTTTTTCAAGAAAAACCAAGTTCTTCCTTCAAAAATGGAATCGACGAGCTTACAGATCGTTGAAAAACCATTGTAGAACGTAATGGAGACTACATAATTGATCAATAAAAGCGTTATCTCTAAAATATAATCTATTGAACTTTATATTAAAATTAGGCAGGAACTTATGCAATCACCCAATAACAATAATAATAAAACGCCGTCGCCGGCCACCCGCTGAACGTTGGGTCGTTTTCTTTTACAAGAAAAAAAAAGAAAAATTAAAGATTGCTTTTTACAGGACGATGACGATGAACTGAAAAAAAATCGGTAGGCAGATCCGTAAACCGTTTCCGTCTGAAAAGTGAAAATCTGATTGGTCGATCGACTGCCAATGGCCGTCGCGCAGTCGTCCGACGTTAATTAACGTCGGAACAATGTCTGAACGTTACAAATGCAAAGACTTTTTGGGAAAGGAAATTTCAAAACGTCAATTTATTTCGACAGATTCGTAGGATTTTGGTGGTCCTTATCATGCGAATTAATTTGTCAACCTGGTACGAAGTACACACCTCGAATACGGTGATCGATTATCGACCCTCTACCAATCGATTGGATCTCGCTATCGTCCATGCAAATTGCAGTTCAATGCGGAGCGGAGATATGCGTACGTGAGTATACCATATATCCATAAATCAATCAATTTTCAAAATTAAACGCACCTGAGTCCAAATATTTTTTCTTTATTCCTTTGTTTTTTTTTTATTTTATTATTATTATTTATTTCTTTATTTTTATTTTCTAACGAGCCATATATTTCGTTCATCATCCACGATCGGCCGGCAATCTTTTCTCTAAATTTTCAATTTCTAATGAATAATGCGAGCCGTGAATTAGACATTTCGATATATTTTATTTTAATAATCCGATGGCGTAATTACGAACGAATACGGTGCGTTCGGTAAAACTTCCTGGCAAACTGACAATTATTTGCGAAAAAAGAATATAAAAAGAAATAAAATAAAAAAATAAGAGTAAAACGACGTTATCACCGTGCTTCTTCGGTTCCCTGCCTGCGATTGAATTGCATTAATTTTTTTCTAAGTTTTTATATTGAAATTTCAATTATTCTACCTTTTATTCCTTCCTTAATTATTAATATAAACTTATTTTATTGACTTATATCATTCTTAATTATTTATATTTGTTTAATAATCGGATTAATTAATCTACGAATAAAATGAACGGTCTGTCATTTGATTAAAATAATTAATTATTAATAAGGATATTAGTTAAATAATGACATTTATTTTGAAAATAAAGATTTTTTTTTTAAATATATCTTCAATACGAATGAAAAACTTCCATTTGATTTCGACTTGAAAATTTGATTATAAAAAATTTAATCCACTTTAAATTTTAATTTACAAATGATTTGCTTTTATAGTTCTAATATGAAACATTGTATTTCCATTAAAAAAAAAAAAAAATAATAAAATTATCATATTCATAAATTGAAATTTTTTAAATTAAAGTAAAGCTTGAAATTAGCATGAAACTGTCGATTTAACGTCGCTGACGGACAGTTCGTTCGAAATTATAATAATAATAACGTACGAAAGGGGTTGAAATTGTTCGGTCGAATAGTTCATGCGACTTACAAAAAGAAAGAAAAGAAAACAGAATGAAAGAAGAAGAAGAAGAAAGGAAGGTATCGATGTTATCAAAAGTATGGGATCGAAAAGTGAAAAATGAGAAAGGGTGAGTCGTTAACGAACGAAGTAGTCTCAAGTACAATCGATCAACCACTTGATGGACGGTGTTCTGCATTAATCATTTCTGTCCACCCTATTCTCCAAGTAGGATGCAACTTGTTCTCTATTTTCTATTTTCTCTCGGACTCTATATCCGTCGAAAGTTTGTTCGCATCGCCCTCGTAAACGTTTTCCGAACGAAAGGAAAAGAAAAAAAATAACGAAGAAAAGGATAAAGATAACGATGGTAATTTTACTTCGGACTAGAAAACAAAGGGGTATCCAATTTGAAAAAGGGGATGAATAAAATTTCAAATTAAAAATTCAATAAAATTAAGAATCTTTTTGGTAAAGTACGTCAAATCAGTTAAAAAAAAAACATCTTGACAATTGAAAGCTTCATTAAATAATATAATAGCATAAAATTTAGCAATAATAAGTCAATTTGTTTAAAATTGAAAAATTGTAATTCAAACTATTCAATTATTCTTTCATTTTGTCAACTTTTATGATTAAATTAAATACAATTAAATGGCAAGTATGTTTTTAAATAATCGTTCAATTTCGTTGAGATTTTCAATAAATCATCTTCGTAATCTGCGAAAGTCTTGTTTAAAATTTTTATGTTAAATCATATAACCATTTCTACCCATTGAAATTTAATAATTTTAATTCTGCATATACAATAATTTATACGTATAAAAAACAAATATGTAGTTACTATCTCTTATAAATGATACAATCCTTTCAACTCTACACTCTTAAAGTGCTAAATCAGAATGAAAAATATTTAAAAAATTAAAGATTTTTATAGCTACAGAAATAACATATGAAATTGAACGAATTGTAGGGCACCGACCATATTATGTCGTTAAAAGTTAGTTCTCATTCCATCACTGAAGAAAAGCAACGTTGACATGATTAGCACTTGGATGAGAATAAATGCGAATGGGGACCCGTCTGTGTTCGTAGAAACTTTTACAAGTTTTGTTTAATTGTTTTTATAAACAATCAAAATCACGATCATTTAATGTGCACCATGAACACGTTGATACCAGACATCTGCACCGAATCTAAGATATCTGTTTCGTTGAACGTAATCTTACACCTTCCGAAAGCGAAAAAACTAAAAAAAACATATATAAATATGTTTTTTTTTAACCATACAATTCATTTTGCTTAACGTCCTAAATATACCTACTAGGAATAAAGACATTATATTGTAAAAATTTCATACCTATGTGAAGATATCATAGTAAACACAATAAATTTTAAAGTCAACGATCACACCGCGTTGAAAGCACCAATTTTCGTTCGATCACTGTAGTTAAGCAACGTTTGGCACGCTGTTATTACTCAGATGGGTGACCGCTTGGAAAGCCGTGTGTTGTTGACGTTCTTTTTGCTCCTTTTTCTATTTTTTTTTTTTAATAAACCACCATAAGCGCAATCATAATGAGCATCATCGTACGTTACACTTGTTAGTCGTTAGTAACAAATATAATTTTCCTGTAACGATAAGCGCAATCTTACTACATCACAAAGCGAGGAAACTAAGGAACTTACGTATATATATTTTCCTTTAATTAAACAGTCCATTTTACTTAATATACTTACTACGAATGAATAATACTATATAGAAAATAAATTTTTATCGCTTCATATATAAAATTGTACACAAGAATTAACAAGAGTCAACGACCATACCGCGTTGAAAACACCAGTTCTCGTCCGATCACTGAAGTTAAGCAACGTTGGGCACGGTTAGTACTTGGATGGGTGACCGCTTGGGAACACCGTGTGTTGTTGACATTCTTTTTGCTCTTTTTCTATTTTTTTTTTTTTAATAAACCACCATAAACGCAGTCTTATATTAAGCTTCATTGTACGTCACTTGTCACTCGTCTGCACCGAATCAAAACTTCCAGTATCTTTGACCACAAACTTAATTTTTCACAAAGCAAAGAAACTAAACAAACTTACGCATATATATTTTTCTTAAATCATACAATCCATTTTACTTAATATATTTAGTCTGAATGAATAATATGCTATAGAAAATAAATTTGTTATAATCAAATATAAAATTGTAACCAACAATAGTACTCGTCAACGGCCATACCGCGTTGAAAACACCAGTTCTCGTCCGATCACTGAAGTTAAGCAACGTTGGGCACGGTTAGTACTTGGATGGGTGACCGCTTGGGAACACCGTGTGTTGTTGACATCTTTTTTTACTTTTTCTTTTTATGAACCACCAAAAGCGCCAAAACCACCATATTGAGCGTCATCGTACGTCACTTGTTACTTTTCTGCACCGAATTTAATGTGCCAGTATTCTTGAGCGTAATCTTGTTCACAAAGCGAAGTAACTAAATAACTTAAGAATACATATTTTTCTTAAATCATACCATCCAATTCTCTTATTATACTTAGTACGAATGAATATTTAGCAAATAAACTTTTATAGGTCTTGAAATTCATATTAAACAACAAATTGTGCAAGTCAACGGCCATACCGCGTTGAAAACACCAGTTCTCGTCCGATCACTGAAGTTAAGCAACGTTGGGCACGGTTAGTACTTGGATGGGTGACCGCTTGGGAACACCGTGTGTTGTTGACATTCTTTTTACCCCTTCTTTTATTTTTTTTTATTTTTTAATAAGCCATCATAAGAGCAGTCATAATGAGCGTCATTGTACGTTACTTCTTAGTCGTCTGCACCAGATATAATTTTCCTGTGCCGATAAACGCAATCTTACTACAGCACAAAGCGAAGAAACTAAAAAACATACATACGTATATATATTTTTCTTAACCACTCACGCTGGAAAGACGTGCTATGCACGTTGTAATGCTTTTGTCACAGAATCGCCAACGACGTGTTTTTTACGTCGTCATGCGATTGTCACAGAAACAAAAACGACGTGCATGTCACGTCTGGTGGGATTGTTTGCCAGAGCACAGATTATTATTCCACTGCATAGCGTACAGTTATCAATATTTAACCCATATACCTTAAATGGAAAGCAAAAGTGAAGTTAACGATATTATTTCGAAAAATAGAAGAAGAAAACACGATTATAAATACGCGGAACGATGTCTGTTGGAAGCACACCCCATCGTTTAGAGGCAAAGCAATGGGGACATTTCCCAAGAAATATTCCACCCACAAATGCCAAAAAGAATCCACAGCGAAAGTGTAGTGGACCAAACACAAAAAAAAGTGAAACTATATGGGAATGTAAGAAATGTCTTGTACCGTTACATGTTCCAGACTGTTTCGGGAAATACCAAACTTTGCATGATTATTAATAAATAAATTTAATATTAATATTTGTATAATTTTATAATCAATCGATGCTCTATTTCCGTTCAAAAAACTATAAAAATCCTAGGTCGAAAATAAATTAGTTTATAAAATGTAAATCGTTTACCGATTTCTCTGAGGCATCGAACACTGTGACGCCACCCAGCGAGTTACACTGGATCGTTCTGGTACACGCGTCGGTGAATTTATTGCCAGTGCAAATGGTTAATACAATCATTTTACTTAATATACTTAATCTGAATGAATAATACTATATAAAAATAAATTTTTATAGCTTCAGATATAACGTTGTAAATAACAAGTAGTACAAGTCAACGGCCATACCGCGTTGAAAAACACCAGTTCTCGTCCGATCACTGAAGTTAAGCAACGTTGGGCACGTTTAGTACTTGGATGGGTGACCGCTTGGGAACACCGTGTGTTGTTGACATTCTTTTTGCTCCTTTTTTATTTTTTTTTTGTAAACAACCATAAACGCAGTCTTGTAATAAGCTTCATCGTACATCACTTGTTGGTCGTCTGCACCGAATTTAATTAACCTGTATCGATGAGCGCATCATACTTTCACACATAGCACAGAAACTAAAAAAACTTACGCATATATATTTTTCTTAAATCATACAGTCCTTTTACTTAATATATTAGTCTGAATGATTAATACTATATAGAAAATAAATTTTTGTACAATCAAATATAATAGTTTAAATAACAAAAAGTTTTTGTCAATGACCATACCACGTTGAAAACACCAGTTCTCGTCCGATCACTGAAGTTAAGTAAGCAACGTTGGGCACGGTTAGTATTTGGATGGGTGACCGCTTGGGAACACCGTGTGTTGTTGGCAATCTTTTGTTCCTTTTTTTATAAAAGACAAAAATCGCAAACAAATAATATTCATTATCGTACGTGATTTGTCACTCGTCTGCACCGGATCTAAGCTATCTCTTCGTTGAGAGCAATTTTATTTCCTTACATCGCGATGGAACTGAATTTTGTCCTTCGCTCCCATAGTTTTTTTTGAAGATAAATGACAGTGTAATGCAAAATCTAGGTCTTTTCATTTTATTGTTTACGTCTGCATAAGCAGTTTACGTCACTTATGTTATGTTATCATTCTTGCGACGCTTGCCTCCTGTTGTGACCAGTTACCTCAATACATTTTACAAAAGATTATTCGATCGTAAATAGTATAGATCGTATGATAGCTTCTTCGTTCGCTGCATGATTGTGTCGTCGTACAACATCCCAGCTAAGAGGAATAATTTTCAGTTTCTTCTAACGCTTTCAAAGTAAGAAAAGCGTGTCCAACTAATTAAAATAATTTTCATCGTAGGAAGTTCTGTTTTACTTTTTCTTTTAATGGTTCTTTGTTATTTATATCGTTTGATCGTTTAATTTGTATTGAGACGTAATGTATGGAAAACGGACAGAGTAAGTTCGAGCAATTTAATTTTCCTCAATTTACGAAAAAATATCACGACTATGAATAGTCATCGATCGTATATCGAACAGCGATACTGAGTCAGAAATAAGGTCTGATTACGAATCGGACGAAGTCAATATGTCAGAATTCAAAGAAAATATATATATGTGGAAGAGATCGAGCAGTATATTAAGTTAAATCTGTTCAATTGTATATAAAAACATCCTACTTCCGTTTAAACCGAATGTTTAATGACTTTTAATTTTTCTTATGGAATACTCTGTACTTCTTTCGTTATTCACATATTGTAATTAATTATTTTTAAACAATCATTAAACGAGTATAAAGCTAATAGATTAATAATTAACCAATATGATTTTATGAGAAGAATGTAGATTTAGAAAAAAAATTATTAATACCGTTGTTTACAACTTTTTTCCAATCCTATAAATAATTGATATGTATTTCGTCGAATGTCAGTCCTAATTAAAAGAAATAACATTTATCCGAAACTTCGTCCGTTCTATCCGTTAAGGGTTCGTTACTTACGAAATAAAAACAAAACAAAACTAAACGAATCTTCTTACCACGATCAATCTTATCTCCTTGTAGTGAATACGAGCAGTAAAATAAAATTTGCGTGTTACATACCTATATGCGATCTACATATATCGAATGTTTCATAATTTTTGGAATTTACGGATACAGGAACTTTCCTCGTAAGTGATAATAATTAATAAGTGATAACAATCACATGTTGTCACTTTCGCGCACAGATCGCGAATGAGCGACTCTTTCGGAAGGCTTCATGAAATCTTGAATAGTGCGTTCCCATTGGTCCTTTTACTGTCATACGATTGGTCAGCCGTGCGTCGGTGGCGCCTCTACGGCGAGTGGCGCGTACGTTCAAAACGCTTTAGCGTTCTCTTGTTACGATATGTTTAGATATTTTAAAGAAGAGGTTAATATTTATATTCGTCGAGAAAGTATTCTTGAATAACGTTAGTGCTTGACTTACGCGTTCATAAGGATAATTATATTAATAACTATTATTATTAATTGATTTAAAATGATTTTCTCAATCGATTATCGATGAAACGTAACCTTCTTCGAGATCATTGAATTTACGTCGATGCCGTCTACGATACCACGCAGATAAAGGATATACGGTGCTATTTGATAAAGAGAAGGTAATCTTGTTTTTTTTATTATAAAAATAATATCTTTGTATTTTTATTTTGTTTTTGTATTTTACTTTTTTATTTTTGTAATTTAATTGACGATCGAGTAACAAGATTCTTCCTGTTTATGACGTTAATGCAATTTTTCCCATTACAGCTTGGTTATGTTTCGATTCTTATTACTTATTACATTTGACAATGACAGGAATTAATTAATGGAGTGTTTAAGAAAGTAAAATAATTAATAAAATGGCTATTAAAATTATTTATCCTGTTATTTCAGATGTTGCGAGCGAGGTTAGGATTGAAAGTTCACTGAATACAACAGCAATACAAACTTCTGCGTCTTCAAGTTTCTCAAAAACGTGACTCGTGAAGTCTGATGAAGGGTATTCAAATGAGACGGTGTAAGCGATAAAGATATTAATACAATTATAGATTCCAATATTCTCAATTCGGTATTCAATGATTTTATAATTTGCAGCTTCCAATGGACACGGAGAATAAACGTCATTAAAGATGACACTAAAAGACATGCGTTAGTCTGTAATGTTCAACAATTTCTTTTAGAAATTGTAAAAGCCATAAGCAATGTTTTACAACGGATAATTACAAGGATAATGAAAAGAAAGGAAACAAGACTTCAAGCGAGAAGGGAGAAGCAGTCTGAGACATGATTTTTTGACAGTAAGACTATCAAGGTTAGTATCTTAGACATTATCATCTACCAAGTATCAGAATATTATGGTCAAGCCATAATATACAATGATCATAACTTAGATGTTATAAAAAAGGGTTAAATATACAAACCTCTTCCATATATTATCAATAGATCACAAACCGTTTCAAAAAATGTTTTCGAGCGATTGGTGTAATTGTATAATAGTTGCAAAAGAGCTTTATCTACAAAAATTCTTCACTCGAGCCTGTTACATTGACCGCAAAGCAACTTTACGAAGATTCGACAAATTCATATCTATCGAAGAAATGTCTCGCGAAGAAAATACAACGTAAATGAATCAATCGTTAACATCACGTGAACGAACGTACCAAAAAATTTATTCGTGTAGTCCCATAAGTTGAAGCTTGGTGTATATAATGTTGCAATCATATTTAATGTTGGTAATGCAGGCAGATTAGAACAGCTAAGAGGTTAAACTGCTATACTGAAGGAACATCAAGGAGCAAGTCGATAAAGCAGAGCTACAAGCCTAAATATCGTCTTAAAAGGCAAGATCTTTGAAAGGACGAAAGAGAATTCATTTGGTTAATACCGAATAAGACGAACGTTACCCGAGGTGGATGGTTTTACGTGCTGTTTTAACTGAACGATAAGTTTTTATTTCAATTACTTTTTAATCACAATTTCTTCACTTCTTTTTTAGACGAATGAATTGTTCTCTTTTTGAACTAATTAATATTGATTCTTGATTATTCTACAGTTCATTTGTGACATACCTGTGATACTATGTGATACTACAGCTAAATATTAATAATAGCGTACTAAAATCATGGAGATATCGATAGATATATTTGATGTAAAATAATGACAAAAATATCTAAAAAAGAAAAAGTTTAAGAGAAAATAATAAGTCAGAAAAAGGATTTTATCTTAATTCCTGTCGTATGTGTTTAATGAAATCTTCTCGAGCAGTGTGATAATAATGATGTTATCTTCTGCAATATTGAAAATAATGGAGGAGAGAAATTATGATTGCTCATTCCATTTAGTATAGAATTTTGTAAATTCATGCTGTTGAAATTGTAGTTTAATAAATAATTCTTTTGTAAACAATGAATTGTTACATATTTGCGCTAGTCTCTAGAATGGATATAGTTAAAAAAAAAAAAATTAATTGTTTGCATAATTTACAAAATGTTTAGAAAATTTTTGTACGATTAGAAAAATAAGTAAGTTTTTTTGATGCATTAACACGCATCATGAAGGTGTTTGTGGATTAGAAAATTTCTTTAGAAAATATATAGTTTGTGAAGGTCTTTAGAAAGTTTATCTCGTCCGTGAAGATGTTTAGAAAAATTTAGTCAGATTAGAATATAGAGAAATATAAGTTTTTGATTCGTTTACGCATAAACTATGCCAATCGTGAATTAGCAAATTTATTAAGAAAATATATATGTATAGTCTAGAAAATGTTTAGAAAATTTTTGTGCGATTAGAAAAATAAGTTTTTTGATGAATTAACACGAATCATGAAGGAGTTTGTGGATTAGAAAATTTCTTTAGAAAATATATGCTTTGTGAAGATGTTTAGAAAATGTATAGGGCGTGAAGATGATTAGAAAATTTTCGAAGGATTAGAATATGGAAGAATGTAAGTTTTTGGCACGTTAACGCGTGATATATGCGACCTGTGGATTAGAAAATGTGTGCAGAAAATATATAATTCGTGAAGATGTTTAGAAAGTATATCTCGTCCGTGAAGAGGTTTAGAAAAATTTAGTCAGATTAGAATATATAAAAATATAAGTTTTTGATACGTTTACGCATAAACTATGCCAATCGTGAATTAGCAAATTTATTTAGAAAAAAAAATATATATATATATAGTCTACAAAAATGTTTAGAAAATTTTTGTAAAATTAGGATATATGTAGAAAAGTCGTGGATTAGTAATTTCTAAATGCCTTGTTTACTTCTAACGTTCTAATATCAACTTTTAACATTCTAACACTCTTACGTTCTAATTTAATTCTTTTATATTTATATTTTTATTTTTATTCTCATTGGTTTTATTATTTAATTATTTTCAATCTCAAGCGTTGACAAATAATTTATTGATCGTTAAAATTTATTTTCTAATTTAATGATGGCACAAATAACAATCAAGACGAAAAATTATCAAAAATTATCCACGTGAATATACGATTGAACCGTTCAAAAAATCAAATCGATTAACTCCGCTTTTTGAAAGTTTCTTTTTTTTTTTTTTTTTTAATCGAAGTGTCAAAGCACTCGACGGAATTTACTCACTTTTTATATTCGCAATAAATTTCCCTAATTTCCGTTATTTAATACTATTAAATGACAAAATTTAGTTTTGATCCATCGAAAAAAAAAACCAATTCATTTATTAAGCCAATCCGATTGATTCCGTACTCTAATGTAAATTGTTGCAATAATACAATTCAAATGCAGCGGCATGGGCTTAATGGTAACGATAAATTATCCAATAGTGTCTCATCAAAAATAAAATAATGCCTCGTTTCCATTGTACACTTAAACGATGTTTATCTCGTATATACAGGGTGTTTCAGCTAAAGTAGGCCGCCTATAACATACATAACATTATACTATTATATATATATATATATAAACTATTCATAAAATACCTCTTTTTAAACCATTCAAAATATGAAAAAAAAAAAACAAAGAAAATATTTAAGCGGCCTCCTTTAGCTGAAACACCTTGTATATCAATGCTGAAACGACATAAACACTTCGCTTAAGCGTTAATGGAAAAAAGGACATAAAATAAATTAATCAATTCGAATTTGACGACCGTTTTAGCATTAAGTCCTTAATTATAAACACTATGTCATACAATTCAAATATAATTTTAACGAAGATTCGGAATTTAATCCCATTAATATAAGAAAATCTGTAGCATGTAGATCACTAGCTCTGAAAGATGTTAATCAGCCATTGTTATATCCTACAGGTATAACAGTTTTATTCATTTTCTCGAAAGATCTTTAATAAAAAAAAAAATAAATAATGATGGACTTCTTCTGAAATAAAAAAAAAAAAAAAACAAAAAACAAAAAATTTTTAGACCGAATTTGACGTTATTAGTTTTTTTTTTTCACTTGCACAAATCGATTAAATCTCTTAGTCATGGAAAAATGTTAATGTTGATAACAATTATTTTAAGATTTTCCTATCTTATTCGATTTACGTTTCGTTAGACGACAGTTATTTCTGCATTTATACATTCTACAATGTTCATTTGAATTTATATTTTAAAGGGAATATTAAAAAGCAATCAATACTATTTCATCACGTTTCTTCACTTTTTGTTTTACAGAGTTAATCGATTTGGCAAGCGAAGCGGCTCAATTATACATTTCATTTATTTATTTATTTATTTATTTATTTCATTTCAGACCTAAATTAAAAATAGAATTCAATTTTAATTAGAACGAAATTTCTTACTAATTGATTAAACTCTATTACAATTTTTTTTTTCGAATCGATCATGTGTGTGAGCTTGCGCGCGTTCACGTGCCTGTATATATGTGTGTATGTGCGCGGAAGCACGCGCGCATATGCGTGAATGTGTATGTGGGTGTATATATATATATATATATACATATATATATATATATGTATTTGTGAAAAAAAACTCTATACATTTATCTTTTTGTTGTTAAATCATTAATTTTAAAAGAAGTGCGGATACACGTTCACAACACATACACACATATAATACGTGTTATGTATCATATATATATATATATATGTATATATATATGTATATAAGAATGTTCAATTCATTAAGTATATTAACACTAAACCTACCGACATTTCCTAATCCTACCATGAGCGGTCAAATGATGCTGCTTCCAAAAAAAAATATGTATCTTGATATAGAAAGAGATTTTAGCAAATTGAATGGCAAACAAAATATTGTTTTCTATTTAGAAAAGTTTGATTTATATTTTCACTTTCGGAACTAACCATAAATCTCTTTCTTTTTTGTTCTCTTCGTATATTCAAAATATTCTCTTCGTCCGTATCGCTGTCAAATAATTCACAATTATTTTCCGCTGTATTCGTTATCAACATCAGAAACTTGTTGGTCATCTTCCGAACAATCCACGTCGATATTATTTATTTTGTCTAATAAATTGATACTCCTCGAATGTCTTGACATTTTTTGGGGGATGAATATACAAATGATAAAGGTAAAAACTAAAATATAAAAATATAAATCAAACGGCGGCAAAAGACATCGAGAACATGAATAAAAAAAAATTCAAATGTAAATCGTGTCACAAAATATTGTTGGCACCGTTCACTTTGTTTAAACTAACACTTATAACGCGTAATAATCTCTGTTATACACTCTGTAAAATTTTGATGCTCTCTGTTCGGATCGCAAGACCGTACTGTCCGTACAAAGAAAGCTAGACATTTGTTCCAATCGAGCGTTTGTTTTGCACCGTAGATCCACAATTACATTGTGGACTCGTAAAACAATTTCAGAGGTGCGCTTTCCGAAGAACATAATCGTAAATAACATGAATTGTTCGAATGTTCAAATGACCGCTCGTGGTAAACTAGACATGGTATAAATTTTGTTCGGGAAAGTAAACAATAAAGAAAGTTGTGAATATTGAAAAAATGGGTTGTTTGTATATTATAGTTGAAAGTCAATATAAGTTACATGGCGATACAGTAACGTTGTATACAAGAAATTCTAAACGAAATTTCAAAAACGGTCGTTTGACCGCGCGTGGTAGGTTTAGTGTTAAATCGAAACCGATTTGATTTCTTTTTCAAACGAATGTCCGTAGCACCGAAAAATAAGCCATCGAGGTTTTCAGAACCTAAAAACGAGTTCGTTTGCTGCGATTAAGAAAAAAAAAAAAAAAACGAAAAAGAACAAAAATATATTAAAGAAAAGAGAAAGAATAGAGAATACGCATCAGCGACAATTTTTTTTCTTCCTCCCTCTTTTTTTTTTTTTCTTCTCTTGCGAAATAAATTGAAATTATATTGTCTTGTGAAAAACTTACATCGGAAAAGGTGTTCAGCGACAGGGTGCAAAATTTACCGGAAGTAAGTCGCATAAATTTCGTCGAACGCATCATGCAAATGTGCATCAATTTCTTTTCCGTTCTCGAGATGTTGTACCACTCGCAGTGATAAAATGCGTCACCTAAGACGGAGCTCTGGGAAGGAGACCGAAAAGAAAAAAGAAAAGAGAATAATTAAAGCAGGAAAGAAAAGAGAGAGAGAGAGAGAGAGAGAGAGAGAGAGAGAAATAAATAAATAAACGAAGTAAAAAAATTAAAAATCAAATCGCCCATGCTTTGCAATCCGACGGATAGCTTTTTTTAATCTTTATTTTGTTTATTTTATCGTTTTCCTTTTCAATTTTTATTTTTTATTCTCTTATAATTTCTTTTTTATTTTTATTTATTTATTTGTTTTATAATTTTTTTTTATTTTTATTTATTTATTTTTTTATAATTTTTTTTTATTTTTATTTATTTATTTTTTTATAATTTTTTTTTATTTTTATTCATTTATTTTTTTAATGTAATGATATTTGAAACTTGAAAAAAGAAACGAAGTGGGAGGGGAAATACAAAATATGAAGTAGAAAATAATTACCTCCTTTATGAGACACTCTCCCATGTAACAGTAAGCCAAAAGTGTGCTGAACACGCAAGCGACGATTAGAAAAAATGCGACCAACATTCTGCCCTCCCCCTCGGCTGTACTCTGAAAAAAAAAAAAAAGAAAATTGATTAAGATCTTTTCATCATTCTAATCGATTCAGGTTTTGATTTTTAACTAATGATAAGATTTTTTTCAATTATATCATTAATTTTTTTATATACGCTCACGCGTGTTTGTGTAATAATAATATTTTATTAAACCATATAACTTCATTGTGTACGTTTGTGTGTGTGTGTGTGTGTACACCATTAAGCTTCCTCTTGAAATAATCGAACAACGAGTAGTTTAATTTAATTATTTATTTATTTATTTCATTTATTTATTTATTGCAAGGCAATCATAACGATGAAGAAGATTAACTGTTATTAAATATTTTTTTCTCTCAATATCTTAATAATAATACCTACCATAATAATAATAATCAAATTTTTTTTTTTATATCTCTTTGATCGAATATATGATATGCAAACTCCGGATGTTTATGCAAATGCATATTTTTATAGAAAACAGGGTAGAGCAATAGAACTTAGATAGAAACATGTTTTATGATTAGAGAATACGAAAAATATATTTTTTATCGTGCACTTTTTGGATAATGCATATGTTTTTATGTTTTATTCTTGAAAACATATGCAATATGTTATGGCATATGTTCGTAGCCCTGCATATATACTTCGTGCTCATATGTGATATCTTTCTGATGGAATTAATTTAATCTGTCAGGAAACTCTCTTATCATAACTATACTTTGTAATAAAAGTATTTTACCTACCACGATAGAAAAATTGGAAACAGTGGGTTTGCCGTTAAATACTTCCATGGGAATATACGTGAATTACATTAATCATTTTAAAAACTATACCTGGTAATTGCGGAAAAAAAATTAGGAATAAAATAACTGCGGCTGTAGACAAAAATATTGGGTTAAAGAAATTAATACAAATATCAAATAGTTTAAACGATGAATTCGTACAACATACAATAGATCCGATAGAAATCCACTGGAGTAAATATAAGTATGCACCGCTTGCATCGTGTGACATGGAGCGATCGTTTCCCGCACATAAAATAATTTTTACGGATAAACGTCGTCAACTAACATCATTCGACTTGGAAAAAATGCTTATCATTTATTGTAAATCTAATTACAATATGTCACTATAATCACAAAATGTTTTGTTATATCTTCCCTGTATATTAGCATATTTTTCGTGCATATTTGCATATCTTTAGAGCATAAATAGCGTATGTTTATTACATATTTATTGGACATAAACATCCGGAGTCTAATGATATGAATTATATTTTAATTTCACGCGATACTTCGCGTGTAAATCGATCCTTCGAACGATCATACCACAATAGATATATTATTATCGATCGAACCATAGCTAACAAATACAAAAAAAAAATGAATAAATAAATAAATAAAAACTTACGGCAAGAGCGTCGTATCCCAATAAACAAAGCTGAAAAGTATTACCGACCAATTGTTGCAATATCACTAAATTAAATTCGTCCTCCAATGATTCCGACAATCTGAAAAAATCGCAAAGCATAATTTATTAATTGACGCGTACGCGTTAAAAAAAAAAAAAAATAAATAAATAAAAAAGAGAGAATAAGAAAAAAGGAAAAAGGAAAGTTCTAATTAATTTTTTCTTTTCTTTTTTTTTTCACCTAATCAATCGTACGTGTTTAACGATTAGATCTTTCATACGGCGTTGTCGATCATTTGGATCATCCAATACGTGTTTGACCTTGCAGGACAATGCAGAAAATAATCCACTGACGTGAAGTACCAAACTGACGAAAAGACAATCAGTACCAACGTAACCGAATACTATACTTGGTATAATAATAAATTGATAACAGCAAAGGCAGATGTATGTTATCAAATCGTTTGGCTCGATTAAAAGCCATACTCTATATGGCAATCGGTATCCGTAAGATGAGTTTCTTATTGCTGAAATATTAATTAGTATGATAATTATTGATTTTTCATATTCAATTTTACATCGAAATTATTTTATTAAATTTATTTCATCAATGGATTTGATAATTATTTGAAAAAAATAATATATAATAATAATAATAATAATAATAATAATAATAATAATAATAATAATGATAGCAAATAATAATTTAATAATAATAAATAATAATAATAATAATGAATAATAATAGTAGTAATAATTTTGGCTTAACTAGTAATCTTATATATCAATCAATAAAATATATGTCAATGTACATATATATCATATATTATATATAATACAAAAGAATATTTAATATTAGATATATTTATATATAATATACACACATATATATATATATATATATATATTTTTTTTTTTGATAAAATTACTATAACAAGACCATTCGTTAAATGGTAATAATATTAAATATTTTTAAATGATATATGCATAAAGAAAAATATATATTTTATTTAATGATAGAAAGACTTTTAAAAATCATGTTAAATAACAATAATATTAAATATTTTTAAATACGATATATTTGGATATATATATTTTTTTTTTCTTTTTTGATGGAAATAATTTTAAGGAAAGACCACTTATTAAATAATAATAATTATTATTATTATTTTATATATTAATTAACATATTAATACAAATATTAAAAAGTTATTATTTATTAACTTTGTTATTAAAGAATAAATACTGATACGGATGTAGCCAATTTTATTCTTTATGCTTTTTTTTTTTTATGAAATAATGTGTATCTCTAAAAATAAAAGAATTAAGGTGCGTTAATTTGCAAAGAGAAAAAAAAATAAAATGAAATAAAATAACTCGATAGAATGTATGTATATACTGTCAAGCAATAACATAATCACAAAAATTCGCCAGAAAAAAATAAAAAGAATTTTTTCGAAACCACATGTACAATTAAAAATACATGGAAACGATATTAAAAGAAAAAGGAACAAAACGAAGAATTAAAAATAAAATAAAAAGATTGAAAGGATAAAAAAATAAAATGAAAAAAAATAAATAAATAAAAAGATAGAAAGGATAGAAAAGGAATAAAATAAGAAAATGGAGAAATAAAAATTGAAGTAAATTATAAATATTAATAAAATTAAGTAATGGTGATATAGGAGTACAAAACGGGATTATAAAAAAAAAAAAAGAATAAAATATAAATTAAGAATGGACAAATAAAAATGAGAGAAAATTTGAAAGATATATATATATATATATAAAGAAATGAAAAATGAGAAATGAAAATTAGAAAAATTATTGAAAAAAAAAAATAGAAAAAGATTGAGAAAACAATGACGATAAATACATATATATATATATATATGATTTTATAATTTGTATAATAAAAAAGTTTATAAGAAGGGAGAATTTATAAAATTATAAATATAAATTAAATAATAAGAATAGAATAGAATATAATATATAAATATAATAAATTAATATATAATAATTTATATAAATAATAATAATATATAAATATATAAGAGATGATATATAATAATTTATATAAATAATAATGATGGATAATTATATATAATAATTTATACATATATTTATTTATTTATATATATATATATTATTTAAATTAAAATAATGTATTTATAAATTTAACCTATAGGTATATAATTAAATAATGTTTATATAAATATTTAAAAATAAATAGAATTTTTAAACATATAGATATATATATATAAATATAAATATGTAATAATAGTGATAAATATCATAATTAATGGCCAATCTATATAATATTTTAATTAATATAAAATTTTATATATAAGTTAAAAATTTAATGCCCAGATAATTATATATTTTTAATTATTAAATATATATAATAATTGTTTAAATAAATATAATATATTTATTAATCTTTTTAGAATAATATTAATAGATAATAAAAGCTTAAATTAACAATATATATATATATATATATATATATATATATATATAATAATAATAATAATAATAATAATAAAAATTTAATTATTAAATATGTGTGTGTGTGTGTGTGTGTGCGTGTGTATAGATTAGAATTAAATTAGATAAAATTAAAATTAATAGATAAAAATAAATAGATAAATCTAATTAATAG